>JAFHBV010000227.1:0-57693 GCA_019022785.1 Pseudomonodictys pantanalensis
ACCCGCATCCATCTCCACCAACAACCCCTTCACCTCCTCGACTCCAAACGGAAAACCNCCTTGTACCATCATCCGCATCATCATGAGAATCCTACCCACAGGCAAATTCCCCTGATTCGTCAACATGCCCACAATAAAACTCGCATACACATCCTTCCTCTCGTTCAACAAATCCGCCGTGCTCTTCACCAACGTCTCCTGCCGCGCCTGCACCTCTGCAATCTCCTTCGCCGCGGCCGCCGCATCCGCAGTCGCGCTGTCTGCGGTCGCGGCGCGGCGCTCGATGACGGAGAAGGAGCCGGGCGTGGAGGGGGACTCGCGCAGGACGTTTTTGCCGACCCAGAAGGCGAGGGCCTGGGTTAGGAGGGCGAGGTCTATGGAGAGTGTGCGCTCCAGCTCTTCCAATGTCCTCGATATTTGCTTCTCGTTCTCGCCCTCTTGGGCTTGGAAGGCGTAGATGACGCTGACTTGCCAGGGTGTGAGGCCGGAGAATTCTTCCTGTCGGTCGGCGAAGGTGAGGGTGATGGTTGCGGAGCCGAGCGCGTTGAGCCAGCGGAGTTTGCGCATGCCTTTCATGCGGGAGAAGTGTGTGGAGTAGTCGTTCTGGAGGGTGGTAATGGGGGCGGGGAGGGCGAAGGAGGAGTCACGGAGGATGGGCCAGAAGAATGAGGAGAGGATTTTGGAGTTTAGCATTGGCTCTTTGGGCTGCGTCGGCGTGGGTGCAGAAGTTGGTGGCCGTAGTTGTGGGCGGCGTGGACGCGGTGTGCGTGGCCCTGGGCCTGGTGTCGTCGGGCTCTCTTCGTCTTGTTCCTCTGCGGGTCTGCTCGCAGCGTGGATGGCAGCGTTGATACGTTTCGACTCTAGGACATCTCGGAGCATGACTTCGCATGCTTGCAGCTTGTCGTCGCCCAAGCGCAATTTGACTAACTCCAACAGTCTAATCTCCTTCTCGAATTCCGGATCCTTGACCTTGAGTAAATGGTCGCCGAGGATGATCCTCAGCTCGTCGACGAAATCTTGGTGTTCCCAGAGCGTGAGGAGATGCTGTATGACATCTTCCCCCTTGCTCTTTTTATACTCTGGACTCGCGTCGTGAGGCATGGGCTGCCAATTGGGATCGTTCCAGTTCAGGCCTTCATTAGCTTGTCCAGTACCTGAAAACGGTTTCGCGATCTCAGCTGCAATCTCATACGATAACTCGCCGGTTGCGGAGAACTTGGTGCCCGTGGGGTCGTCGGGAGATGTTAAAAGACTGGAAATGATGATACGCGCCGTGTCCTCGCGTTTCTCGAGATAACGCCGTATGGGCTTTGCAACGCGTTCGAGCAGCACGCCTTTAGCCTCGAGGGCGTGGAAGGCGCGGATCATGGAGATATAGATGTTGAGAATATATGTCGTTGTTGCGCCCGGGTGGAGGAGGCGGCGGGAGATCTGGGCGGAGAAGTGCGTCGTTAGGTGTTGTTTTGCGCCATCCAACTTCAGGTATTCCTGCGGTTGCGTTAGACACGGCTAGATGAAGAGGGAGGGAAGGGGAGATGGACCTTGAGGTCGAGGATAGCGCCCATGCTCTTGGGCCAATTGATCACGAAGTCGAAGAGATCAGCTACTCTGGCTTTCCCACACCGACTTAGGGCCATCTCTTGCCACTGCTTTACTTCGCTGGGCTGGACATCGGTCGATTCGCAGCGAAGGCATTCCATGACGAGCTCGACGAGCGGGCAGAAGCCGTGTTCGACCCACATCTTTAGGTCTGGGATGACAGACTTTTGCGAATACCAATCCACCTTGACATAATGACTGGCTATGAAGGTGTCGATGATCTTGTCCATCGCATGAGCGAAAGCTTTCTGCGCTACGTCGCCGCCGAGACCCACGCGCTCCAGCCCTTGTAGTAGAGTGGTGAGCTGGTCCCGGACATTCTTTGTATCTTCTGGCGACGCGCTGGGTTGCACGCCGTCCTGTCTGATGTACAACCTGAATAATCTGCACCCAGCATCGTAAAGCACGTAGCTCAGCGTCTTCGAGAAGCGCTTCAGCGGCAGCGCATACGAAAATGCACCATGCAAATCCGACCTGAACTTCCGCTGTACCGCCTCTACGAGCTCCGCATCCGTCTGCGACGGCTGGCTCACACGAATCGTCTTATTACTCGCGTCCTGATGCACAAAAGGCACGATATGCTCCTCAAAAGGCCGAACATAAAGTGTCTGGACTCGATCGAGCATGCGCTGCGTCTCCTCAAGGAGCTCCCAAGCCTGCCGTAGCTCAACTCCCTACACAAGGTGTTAGCTATAGACCCTTCATTTTTCCTGCCAGTCCACATACCTCCCCCCACAGCTCCTGCAGCCCCGGCCGCGCATGCTTCGTAAAGTGCAACTGAGCCTCGTTCGAATACCATTCCACAAGCCCTTCTTCCCTCCAATCCTCACTCTTGCCCTCGCCCACGAGCAGATAGCTCAATGCCTCGTCGACATCTTTGGGCCGGTTTGTCCTTCTTACTTCCGTGTCAGCGTTTTTCCCACTTAAGCGTAGAAATCTAGTCGCCGCACTCCAGGCGATATTTCGCTTCACGGCGCGATGTTGCGACCCCCCCGCATGGTGCACGTTGGGGCCTCCGAACGAGGATCCTGGGGCGGTGTAGCCGAGATCGGGGGTCGCGATCGGTGTTGGTATCGTGTGAGAGATGGAGGGGACGGGGAAGACGGAGGCGAAGACGAGACTGCGGTGGTCCATGGGGGAGGGTATGGGGGAGGTCGCGGTTAACCCCACTTCGTGAATGTTGTTGATATCGCGGGGGTATGCGGGGCGCTCATGGCACAGGGGCGACAAAGTGTTGGAAGGTATCCACAGATATGAGGTTCGAAAATGACAGCGGTGGGGCAAGCACCAGTTGTGCCATCTTCATGCGTAAACACAACGTCTGTCGCGGTGAATTGAACACGGAGCACGGGCCACCACACGCGCAATCACATGCCGCCACCTCTTCGTCCTAATTCTCCCAAGCTGCGTCGCTATATAGAGAAAATATGATATTGCCGAGAAAGGAGCCGGGACACAAATCACCTACTTCATAGAAAGAATGACCTCGTTGAAATGAGCTACAATCGATCCATGCATTCGCATCAGCCTCGTGATAGATAGCACCGGCACGATCTAGATAAACTACACTACCCGTACATATCCCATGGCAGCCTGCACATACGCTTAAATATTCGCGTACCTGCGGCAGACAAGCTCTTATATTCGCCGCCACCGAAATAATCGAAACTCCAAAGGATATCATTAAATATTGCGCCATCCCGCTCGCATGTTTTCCCACGCTCAGACCCTGAAAATGCAATGTCATATGCTCTTCTCCCACCACTTATTCTTTACCCATCGACCACATATCACCCATATAGGATGCCTTCCGGGATACCTTATGGCCTCAGCATACCATGCCTCCTCCTAAACGCCTCGACCCTCTCCTCGTAGAACAATATCTCCCGGACCCTCAGCTTAGGCCCGCGCTGGGTATCCTGCAGAAAACTCTCGTCGTCACTCTCCTCGTGACCTTCATCCTCGCTCTCCACATCACTCTCCTCTCCCTCGCCCGTGGGCACCAACCCGCCATCGTCCACATCGTCGTCCTCATCTTCCGTCATCTCGGACTCGTCGTCCGACATCATCGGATCATGTGCTGCGTAGCCGGCACCGGTTCCATCACCCACAGTCATGCCATCGTGCCGTAGATCGTAGTTCGAGGGCCGGTTCTCGAGGATCTCAAAGCATTTGTTGGAGAGGCCCATGTAGCAGAGCTCGATTTCGGGCCGGAGGTGCACGATGTCGAGAATTTGGTAGGCAAGTTCGCGCGGGTCGATGTTGTTGCCGTGCAGGTGGTCGGCGATGTAGGGGATGTAGAGGGAGCGGATGTGGGGGATTAGGGGGAGGCGTTGGAGGAAGTGGTGCTGATGTGTCTGTTAGCTTTGAGTTTGGCAATATGCATGGTGGACCTACCCAGTCTTTGTAGTCAATGGAAACTGCTAGCTCCCGGAGGTTACTCATACGACCGCTCGTAATGAAGGTGAGGATCTCGCGGTTGAGCATCCATCGTCTCCATTTCGAGCTGTTCGTTGCGTGGCCATCGGGACCTTTCTCGCTGCTGTCGATCATCACCTTCTTCAGACTGGATCTATGTCTCTTAAGCGGCCCTCGGTATATCGCGTCCACTGTTACCGGAGATGAGTAGGATCGGCCTTCTTGGAGGAAGAGGACTTCCAGACTGTTCGGCGCGAGGGTTTCCTTAAGGAAAGATATCAAGGAAGGAGACACGGTGTTGGTGTGTATCTTCTTGAGGGCCAAGGTATACTCGGTTCGAAGCGTATAGGAAGCCTTGTATGCTTTGGAGGAAGAGGGTGATCCGCCGGGGAAAGCGGAACGTGGAGTGTATGTGCGACGGAGGGATTTCCACAGTTGTTCATGATTGCTGCAATTAAGAAGCGTCAAGGTGGATAATATGGTCCAGTCGAAGGCCTTCAACAGGACTGGGACGGAGAGTGGCACGCGCTCGAGCTCCAGAACGTCGAGACGAAGCTTTCCATTCAGTCTTGGTCGCACGGGTTTGTCCGAGGCGTCATACGTATCTGGAGTGGTTTTACGCGGACGAGGCGTGGCTGGAGTGTGAGCGAAAGAAGCTATCGAATTGGATGTCTCCTCTGGCTGTGTAGTCGGTTCAACACTCAAAGACTGCATGTCGTCCACGAGGCTAATACCCTCCGCGACAATCGACTCGTCCACCGCGGTCTCGTATTGCTCAGGACCGTGCTCTGTGTCTCGGTCGTGCGATGTTGCATGGGGCACGGCATCCGATGTCCCCACTTTCACAGCAGGGGTGTCCGCAGGCCGGTCGACGGCTGCAGATGGGCTGCGTTGATGGCTTGACTGTTCCTCAGAATCGCGCAGGTTGTGCACCCGTCCCACAAGTATGCCGAGGATGCCGCCCAGTCTTTTCTCGCCTATCGAGCTCGCACCCGTCCACGAGGCATTGTAGTCAACTTGTTGTATACCATCGCCTTCCCAAGCTGTGACCCAATCCCGCTGTTGAGCGTGTGGGGCTACGCCAACTCGGAGCTCTCGCAATTTCTTCTGCGAGCGGGCGATCAGAATGCTCATCTCGTCCAAATATGGTAGCTCGTCGATGTCTAGCACGCTGAGACATTTCAGCGCGGGTATGACAGAGAAGGTGGGGTATTCGACACGGTCTATCGCAGGGCTAACCGCGGACTGGAAGGGCGGCGCGACAGCAACGGGGGCTTGGGCAGCACCGACGCCGCTGGGGTGTGTAGTATTCGGAGGCGGAGGAACATTGACGTTGTTGAGGATCATCGGAGGTGGCGGTACAGGGCCTGGTGCATCTAGGGTATTGTCGTGCCATCGAATCCACAAGCGCTCGAGCCGACACTCTTCGCCATCCGTCCGATGGGCGAGGCTGGAGAGGGCCAGCCACACGTCTCGGAGCACGCCCGTGGGCATGTCCCAGACGAATGTTTCGAGATTTATCATCCTTGCGACAGCCAGGGCTACCAACGTGCCCAGCATCTTTCCCCCCTCTTTGCTGATCATGTATTCCTGGACCCATGGCGCGGGACCGTTGCCCAGGGAGAATTTCTTCGTGAACTGGGCGTAGTAATTGCCGAATCGCCGTCGCGTGATGGGATACGGCGTGTTTGCAGCGGTACTCGAAGAGCTTGAGCCCTCGGGTGTATGTCGTGCATGAACCTGGTGGGGAAAGCATTCATCGCCCATGACCAGGGTCGCGAGTCCGTACGTGAGCGCGTCCACCCCGGCGCGGGGTTCGGTATGAGCACTCTCATCGGGCCATACTATATCGAAGCGAGAGTAGATGCATGGTATGGTGAGCCGATGCAGGGCCGAGTGGCAGAGGGCGAGCGATGTGAGGTCGTTGGTATGCGGCAGCTAAAAGGTTGCGGCGTCAGCTTGACTCTGATATGGGATCGGCCCGTTGCTCACCTGGTGTATGATTTCTTTGAGGATGTCCACGGGCAGGTCCAGGAATTTCAAGGGCGTCTTTCGAGCCTTTTCCTGCGCTTTGGGCAGCTTATTGACGCACTCTTTCAACGGATGGGGCGCGCTGGCAGGAGCAATCCCCGACCCGGCCTCCCACTCTGCATTTTCTTCGGCGGGTGCGACGATGCTTTGGCCATCGGGCGAGGGCGAGGGCGAGGGCGAGACGGAGTGCATGAGGTCGTCGTCAAGGGTGGGCGAGGCGGTTCTGGGAGTGCCGGGTGAGGAGAGCGGAGAGGCCATGCTGCTCAGAGACGCACACGTCTCACCGAGGGCGTCGAGGCATCAACGCTCCTCATGTGAGAAGGTGCAAACGGGCGGGGCACGAGCGGGGGCGTGGAAAGGCGACAGTCGACGTTCAGCTTGGTTGGGTTCGGCCACTTGGGTGTGTTTCGAAAGACTGATGTTGCGAAATGCACTGCTGGGGCTCCAGGGCTGTCGTCCCAGCCAACCGCACGCTAGCCCGGTTTTGCAGATCGTGGACCCTCCCAAGCCTCCGCGCGTCTCCATATTAAGAACTCCAAGGAACCACGTCTAGTCTCGCCGGCGTGACACATGCATTCGCACCTTGCAACCTCACGAAACATCTCGTCAGGAGACCCCCTCCGTTCTTGCATCTATCTAGGTGCGACTTCGCTCCGACTCGCATCTCTCCACCTCCTGAGCCTGTGCAATGCTTTGTTTCAGCGCCGGCTGCGCTAGCAACACGGACACCAACCTCCACAGGCCTCGCCTCGCCTGCTCACACAGAGACACGTCGCACTCGCGCTGTTCGTAGTATACACTTCATTTGGCCTGCGCATGCACACTTGAGGCATAGCTAAAATGCCTGGGTATCCAATATAGCCATAGAAACAGGCCTGCCGCCAAAATGTGACACCGGCCCGATCCATACAGGTCCCTCGTGCGTCGAAAATTTCACCAGCATAGCAGCACACGCTGGCTCCGCGACCACCTCATGCTCCAACGCAGCACCAAAAAACACCAAACGCCATGCCACCTTATACCCACTCCTAGTCCTAGAAGTTGAGCGCCGTTTGGCCACGCTCTGGATCCGCCATGCTGCCTTGCCGTTAGCTGTGCGTCCAATGAGCCCTGGGAGCTACGTACCGGATGATCTTGACGTCGGGAGAATTTTGAATGCTCTTCTCCGTCATAGACTGCGGCGTGATCAAGATGAACTGGCGGCCAACCGACCGTCGAGCAGCCCCCACAATCAATTTCGTGCTCATGTCGCGGTTGACAGGGTCCATGAAAACGTCGCTAGATTTCTTAGTACAAAGCATCGTGCCAGTCGTGATTTGCTTACAATTCATCTAGGCAACGGATAGGGGAGCCCATTGCATCCCATAGGGCGAGCAATAGACAGACTGTTGAGAAGGACTTTTCTCCTCCCGACAACGTCTTGGTCTGTCGTCCGCTTTCATCCTCGACCGTCTTGTCCGGTTGAACCTGCTCGCGTTAGCTTGTGTATGGCATTGAAGAATTGCACAGGCTTACGTTGATGTCCAAGACCTGTTCAGCATGATTGATCCTGAGGCTGCCGCGAAACTCGCGCTCGCCGAGCAGATAGGTAAATGTGACGCGCGCTCGCACCGAGATCTCTTGCCGGAACCTGAGCCAACGTGTTTGCCGAAGGTTGATTGCATGTTTCAATACCTGTAACTGTGTAAGCAGACTGCTTCTTTGCCAATTCAGGTAGTCTTACCCTGCGCACGCTCTCGGTGCTTTTGACTTCTCGTTTAGCTTCTTCATACGTTCGCCGGGCCTGGCTTGCTTTCCTCAAGAGCTCCTCCTCAGAGCCACCCAGTTGCCGCTCGCTCTGCTCGCGTTCTTCCTCCAGCTTTTGTTTCTTCTGCATGAGGGCATCGAACGTTGCTCCATCGGGGACCGCTACACGATCACAGATCTTGGCAGCCTCTTCTAGGTGTTCATCGACTACTGCCATCTGTTCATCACGCTTCTGTTGCCATTCCATCATGTTTTCATCTGCCTTTTGCCTTGATTCAAGAGCCTCATTCTTGCCTCTAAGTGCTTCCGCTCGTTGCTCTGTCAGAGACTTGACTTTATCGCCGAGCATCTTTTCACGGCTCTTGACCTCTTTCAGTGCTTTATCGGCAGCGTCCAGGCGGTTCTTACGCACGCGCGCCTTGGCGTTCAGTTCGTCCTTTTGATTTGTCAAGTCCTCGAACTGCTCTTTATTGACCTTTAACTGCTGCTGTGATTCAGCTAGTTCATTCCTCAGGGTCTCGATGACTGCCACGTCTGGTGTGGCCGCAATCAGCTCTTCTTCGAGTCTCTCAACGTCGCTCTGAGCCTGTTGAAGGCGAACCTTGAGAGCTAGGTTCTCCGACTTGTGGCTTTGTAAGCGAGCCTGGCAGGCATTCACCTCAGTCTGGGCACTCTTTATGGCAAGATCTGCGTCGCGTTTGGCTTGCTGCAACTTTGCAAGATTTTGCTTCTCGTCCTCAATCTGCGGCCCTTTGTCTGCTTGCATTCGAAGCTCTCCTCCGAATTCCTCAATTGGACTGAGGCCAACAGCTCCACTCAGTGGGCTGACCGTGATGGAGTGGCCCATCCTGCGGGATCCATCCGCTTGGGCTAAGCACATCTTGATGTTTGCACGTTGTGGACCACCTTGATGCATGAACTCCATAGCTTCGGTCCGCTTCTGGATGAGCACTACCTGGTCGATGCTATGATTGATGATCAGCGTGTTGCGAACAAGGTCGTTGTTGATCTAAGCGTTTTGTCAGACAACACCATCTACGATGAACGTTGCATGCATACCTTAAGCACACGAAGGCATGTGGTAAGATGAGGAGCTGGTTCGTGGCCACTTGTGTTAATCGGCTCTTTCCTGCCTATATACACAGGAGCACGGCTGGACCTGTTAGTAAAATTATGCTCTGTCTGGGACGAGACTTACTAGTTGTGTTTGGTCAATAAATCTGAAAGAATGGTCTGATCGGACTTGTTCGTGACGACAAATCCATTCAGCGACGGACCAAAAAACTTCTCCAGGACGTAGCACCATTCAGGAGCCTTGAGCTCGACATGGCGTCCCATAGGGCCTATCGGCCGTTCTCGGAATCTCGTGTCTCTGTCGATCGCCTGCATCAACTTCTCAAGGAGGGCAGGATTGGGGTAGGAATGACGCCAGTTCCTTTGACCAGTTTGCAGATTTCGTAGTCTTGTCATCGACTGACTTTCATCATTTTCGATCGTGCCTTTCTTTCCTTGGAGCTCTTTCCTCTTCTCGAGCGCTTTTTCGTGAGCTTCTTTCCGTGCAGCATGGCTACCGCTGTGGTCCTCCCAGGCTTTTTTGGCATTATCGCAAGCGGCTTTGGCTTCTTCGAGTTCGCGTTTTTTTTGGGCGTAGATGCCGTCGTCTGCATCTGCTTGACGCCGTTCGTGACCTTCTATCTCAGACTGGGTATTCTGGATCGTCTGCTCGCTGCTCTTGATCTGGCTTACTATTTGACGTTCGTCGGTCTGTTTCATGATTAGCTGCAGATATGAACAGGGCTTTTATACGCACCCTCATCTTGAGCTGCGCCTTTTTCGTGTCGTCGAAGTCAGCTCTGGCGTCTGTAACTTCCTGTTCCGCAGGTCCGATCTCCGCGACACATGCCACCACTTCCTCTTGCGCGTGCTCTAGAGTCTGCTCTGCGCGGCTGAACGCTTCAGACTGCTCATCTGCTTCATCCTGGCGTTTTTGTATCGTCTCAGCAAGTTCACGAATTTTTTCTTCGTATTCAGCCAGTTCCTGCCAGTGTCAATCTAAAGGGATTGGTACGTTCAAGTAGAGTATTACGAACTCTTTCCTCACTCTCCACTTTTGCCCATATTGCTTGGCGTTCCAATTGAGTTTCCTGGTCCCGAATCTTTTGCAGCTCATTGGCAAGCTTGGCTTTTCTAGTTGCTGCTTCAAACTTTTTCTTATACGTTTCGAGATCGGTGTGCAGTGTTTGGAATTTGGACTCCTGTTCCTCGAGTTCCTGGGCTATGGCAGCGTAATCTCTACTGAGAGCTTCGAGCTGGGTGCCCTTCAGGAAGAACTTGTACTTTTCCCTCGGACCGGAATCATTCAAGAACTGGCGAGCCATATCCTGGGTAAGAACGTTCATAGGGTTATCAATCTGGAGGGCGAACGCATCGATGATATCCTCCAAGTCGGTCCTTTTGGTTGATACAATTCTGCCATTTTGGTCTTTGAGTTTGAAGCCAGACGAACCTGCCTTGCTGAAGTGTCGCTCGACGATGATGGAATCCCCATACTGATCTGGTTTCCATGCCGAGATGCCTTGATTCTTGATCTTGACGGAGAGGCTGGCGTGACTGTGTGCATCAGCTTATTTGCCGCCAAATAATCCAGGTAACATACTCCCTGCCCTCTTTGATGAAGCTTTTCAAGTTCTGACCCCGATTCGTCGATGTAGCTTTACCACCGAGACACAACGTAAGTGCCGTGAGTACTGCACTCTTCCCGCTTCCGTTATGCCCGATAATGAAATTGATAAGTGGTCCCAGCGTGACTGTGAGTTTCTCGTGACACATGAAGTTTGTACAGGATACCTCCTCGATGATACCTAAAACAAAGACGCTGGGATCAGTTTCTGACATTCTCTTGGGCAGCGTCGACTGTACAGCCATGGGTTACGTACCTGCCTCCACTGCCGTGTTCACCGCATTTTCTCGTGCCATAGCCTTATGAACAATCTGTTGTGTCTGCATGAAAGCTATGTCGTCGTCTTCATCGATTTCTTCGTCCGCGGCAGCCTCGTCTTCCGGACGAGGGGAGTTTGGTGCCTCCGATTGTTGCTCTTCGCTCGATTCCGTCTCAACTGTTGAGTAACGTGCTCGTTTCCTCTGATCATGGTCAGCGTCTGCGTGCAAGGAGTACATTCGTGGCTGCAAGTCGAAGGTACGTACGCGACTGGGGCCGGCGGTGCCGTTCATCATGGGCCCATGATTCCCGAACGGCCGTGGCCGCTTCGCCGGTAGAACCGTCGCCATGGTCTCGTCGTAGGGTAACCGCAAGCTGGTTGAGCAAAGGGACGTGATGGAGTCGTGGAGATAAATCAACCAAGTGGGAGGTTCCTGGGACGCGTTTGTGTCCGTGCACTAGCGTCCCGCACTTGTACCACTTTGGCGGGGACTTGCACCCTGACGTACAAACTGACAGGCCTATATTACTTAAGATGGTCGCGGCCGGTTAGCGATGGTGCGTTAAACCTGAGCATGATCGAAAGATAGGATCTAAGGGTGGGTTGGGAGACTTTGGGCCTGTAGAGCTTCCCACGATCACGTGGGAGCGCGTCGGAGACCGTGTAGACCTCGTTAACTATTTATCTGCGGTACTATGTAGATCCCATATTGGTGCTTCCAGTCCCTAAAGCTCCTATGTAACAAGAGATACGCTCAATCATACATGTATGCGCCAATGTTGCAAGATAGCACGCGATTGCCGCCAATCTGCGTTACTTTCGAAATGTACTCGGCACTCTTCCACTACACAATACCTCAAACAAGCAACGACATCATAGACTTGATAGCATCACAAACCATCACGAAGTCACCACTCGCCGCCTTCAAAACCCCTCAAGGATATGTACCGCTCTTCCTTGACACAAACACTACCATACTCCCACAGGAGCAACGGTACGACGTGTGCCCCTCGCCGCACCGTCCTCGCAGATTTCCTGCTCAAGTAACGGCTCAGAGAATCATCAGATAGAGCGCAAACAACGCACGGCTATCCGGACAAGCTTTTCCGTTCCGCCTTGCGGCGTACTGGGTCAGGGCAAGTCGGCGACCGAGTTGTCACTGTTTAATCTATCGCGAGGCTATACTGAGCAACAGGAATGAGTCTGTTCACTGAGCTCCACCAAAGGCCGCGATTTGTGGGATGCATAGAGGATGGGAAGAAGCAGAGATTGGGGTGAGAAAGGAGGCAGATGTGCCTAGATGGGTTACCTTGGTCAGATTCGTAGTCGTATGTGTGGCGAGTAATTGTAACTGGGAAATTTACGTAGAGGACTTGTTAGGACAAGGCGCCGTTATTCTTCGCCATGTTCTCGAAGGCCCTGCATCAGCCACCACCTATCTGCGAGTTGTCGGAAGCTCATTTTCCATATACATGCTCTTTCTTAAACACCGAGGCTAAGGGAAGGGTATCCAATTGTCCGAAGCTGAATTCGAGGGACGACGCCGTTTCGTAAGGGAGCATGGGGGTTCTCATGCGGTTGACGAAGCAAAAAGGACCTTTCGGGGGTTTGCCGCCACCAGACTGCGTGACAAAGTCCCGCTGCCTTCCATATCATCCAGCAACCTATCCATGCCTCCAAGGTCCAGCTCTCCACGTTTCAGCAGCGCTTGATCGGTCTTCCTCACTACCTCCTCTTCCTCATGATCCCTCGCAGATACGCCACTCAAGTCTCGGTGAAGAGGCTCCTTGGTGCTAGTTGTAATGATCAAACGGTGCTCCGCGGCAACGATGACATCTCGAGGTATGGCACTCCTTGCTTCGCTCTCTGTGGTGTTGAACTGCGAGATTGCTGTGATCGATTCTCCCAGTAGTGGTATGCCCTCCATCTGAGACACTCCAGGAGCTGATTCAGATTTGCCACTGCTACTGGAATTGGACCGAGACCAGAACTTGCGGAGATCAGATATCCTGAACACGTCAAGACCATACCATATAATCACCGAGTCCTCTGGTGGTGCCCCATTGGCAGAGGCTAGAGATGCGACGGAGATACCGCCTCCTAGTGGCACGGAGCTCCCCGAGCTTCCGTGAAAGAGGTTGTCCTCCTTCTTCCGCCGTGTGTTTGGCGTCATGGGTACTAACGAGCCTCGGCCACTTTTAGATTTGGGGCTGGAAGCACCGCTGCTGGTCTTCTCAGCGTCTGACATGCCTACAAAAGCACGCAATGAGAAGGCAGAGGGATCTGATGGTGGCTCTGGTCCGCTTCTGTCGACGTCCCAGATACCCCACTCGCCGTCTGATAGCAGAGCCACGATGCAATGTCCATCGCCCGCCCAAGCAGCATCCACAATGGCCTTGCGAGTTGCCAGCGTCGGGAGTGCCGTTGAGTTATTCTTCACAGCCTCAAAAGTTGTCCTGAAAATGCCAGTGAATGCTCCCGTTTCGCCGTCGCCTGTGCGCCTTTTGCGTGGCGTGAGAGGATCGAAGATGCGGGCGATGCCAGATGAGTCGGTGATCAGCAGCTGAGAGTGGCGCCGCTTTGGGTATAACGCGGTATTGAATGCGATCTTGGTTGCAGGTTTCCGTAGTGTGAGAGTATGCTGTGGCGCGAGCGGATTGGGGTTTTCGACGGAAGACTGTGTCAAGGGGAAACGCCATATTTTCACAAGGCCCCCTAGCTCGGCCGAATGGGAGGCGACAAGCAGGTCAAACTTTCCGGCATCATCTCGGGGGGCAGATCGAGAACGACTCTGCTTCTTCCTCGGGCTTCGCCTTCCTGGTGTTGGGGCGGTGTCCTTCTCTCCGTCTACGTCCATCTCGTCGTCGGACACGTGTTTGGCGTCAGGATGGGATCGGGACGTCCATGTTACGGACACACCTTTTAGGATACTTTGGTGGCCGGCATATGCGGGTATTTTGGTAATTTCCTCGCCATAGAACGACTTGGGACTCAATGGCGCCTCCTTTACGACATCCGGTGGAGGGTTCAGCGGCATTGTGATGATGCGGACACTACAATCCGTACATGACACCACAAATACCATTTTATCTCCTAAGATCATCGGGCATTCATCCTCGGCGCGGAGTTCTGGAGATTCTGGCACTTGGGGAACGGCAATGTACAATACCTCGGTGTTCAGCGGGAGTCGCACTTGCTGGATGATGGATGGATATGGCTGGTCGGGATCGAGCTCTTCTTCCTCTTTTTCAAATTCAGCAATTGGTAGCTTTGCGGGGGCCTTCGCGGGCTCCTCATCGTCGGAGTCGATGATCATGATGGCATCCTTGGTGCCATTGACCTTCGCCGGCGGCTTCGCGGCTTGCTTTGGCGGCGGCGCGACCTTCTTCAGCGGGCGTCCACCTCTCCATATTATGCCCACACCCGCCTCATATCCGTATAGAACGATGGTGGCGCCGCTCGGGGCCTTGACGGGATAGGATTTGGTATCGTGGACTCGGTGTGGCAGCTCGTATCTAGAAGAAGCTCAGCAATAGCCCTTGCGCCTGCACATTCACTGCTTTACCTGAGCTGGGTACTCTTGCCCTTGGTGAATATGGAGGGCTTCATGATTGCGTGCGCGTTGGTGAGATCGGTCTAGTGGCTGCAGCTCTGTCAGTAAAGCTCCGTTGCAGCATGCGCACCGATGCGCCTCGTCGCTTCGTACCCAGGAGATTGCTATTCCGTATCGATGGTGAATTCGGCCGCGCACAACCCGGAAGTAGAAACCAATGCGCGGCAACTTGGTCGGAGAGGCGGAGGGTGGAGGGTGACAAGTTTGTGAGGTCGGAGGTGTTGCGGAGCGAGGAAGGCGCGTCTGGCTTCACCACAAACACGCAAATCGCGTCCTCGCTCACCAGCCCCGCCAAAAGCACCAGACCGCCACCACAACGCCCGCGACCGCGCAAGACCCTCCTCATGCCGCGAAACGAGCCTCCGCATGGCGTCCCTACACTCCCTCGGGGTCCACAAACCCTCCGCGCTGCCATACCTGATCGCTGAATCCATCCTGCACCAAGACTGCACCGAGCAAGACTATACCTGGGAGACATATGATGAAGGGGACCCGGAGCGTCTACCAGATGAGATAGTTGCGACTGAATACCATGTGGTCTGGTCGCGCGGCGGCATTGTGCGCAAGGTGTTCAATTTTCAACTCGAGAAAGAAAGGGTCATCCAGGCCTTGCTCACTTGGTTCCCCACGGATGAGCCCACGGTAGTGGCTTCGCAGATATCCCAGGAGGGGATAGACAACCATGCGTCTCAATCCACAGTCACTCCTGAAGCTCGATCCGCGGTCAACCCAAAAGCGCCTCTTCGCCAGAACTCAGACGTCAACGAGATCAGAGCCCGCGCTCTCGTCGTTTTCCTCAAATCGCAAGCCCATGTCTTCTTCCTGGCTGGTGCTACACACATTCTGAATCTTCCTTTCGAAGTGGAGAGGGCGTTTCCTGCAGCGCGAGGCATTATATTGCAGCGGAAGATTACACCTCCAGCTCCCGCTGCGTCTAGCCCTCGACCACTGGCCGCTCCGCCGAATTCCTTCGTCACAAACCCTCAATCATACCTCTCACAGCCTTTGTCTCAAAGCTTTTCCCGCTCTCGTCGACTCCATGGCTCTTCCTTAGGTCTCAAAGCCGGCACGCATCTAAGTTCGGGCCCTGTTGATCCTACTTTCTTGGACGATTTAGTCAACAGTTCACTTCAGTCAAACGTTGCTGGTCTACCACGGCTATTCTCTTTTACAGACCCCTTGGCAGAGCTAGGCTTGGTAGTCAATGTCCTTACGGGCAATGAGCGAAGCAGCCTATTGACGACTGGTGGGTTGGGGCATCGAAGGATGGAGGCCATAGACAAAGCTGAGGAGATCATATACGTATCTCCCAAGAACGAGATTCTGTTCGATCGAAGTGGCAATGATAAGCCACTCATCTTGGTTGTCACGGTCAACCATGAGACGAATGTAATCACAATATGGTCTGCGGCTTATCTTGACCCCAAATCGATCTCAACTTCACGAAAACATCACTCGTTCCTTTCGGGCACCAAATCGCGACGGCGTAGCTCATACGGCCCCACTGTGCCCGGAACCGGTGCTACTACACCAGCAATTCGTGGCACCGAAAGATTGAGGGAAAGCCTCGGTGGTGCCGGCCGCAACAAGACCCATCAGTCCTCTTTCAAGACCTCGACGCAGATCAAAGAGCGTCTCACGGACGAGGCTGTGGAAGATGCGCTGGCTTCTCAGTTGAATCCTGACTTCGACATGTCACGACTACCAAAAGAATCACGGCGCGTCAGTTCTCTCCTTTCACGAGCAGAGCTTTCAACTAGCTTTGACAAGACTGCATTCCAAGACCTCGCCACCAATCGACACAGTCTGGGTGGTAGCTTTTCGGCAAGTTTCGGAGCTAGTCAGCGAAGCCGGCACTCCCTGGGCAACGATAGGACAAGCTTTGGCGGTTTTCCTCATCTGCGCAACCGGGCATCAACCCCTGGTAGCATTACGTCGAGAATGAGTCTCGGCGGAGTCTCCTTAGAAGATGGGGATGAGATGATGGACGATACATTCGACACTCTGGAGGATTATGACGAACTCGACGATCTCTTTGCGCCGCCGGAAGCAGGTGCTGAAGGGCAACCAAGGGAGGGACTGCGGAAAGAACTTGTTATGAGTGTAGTGACTGAGATTCCTGCCTCTAAATATCTCAAAAGTGGCCTCTTTGCTTTGAGTGATCCGGCTTCAAGTACGGAGGTATGTTTCCAGGCTTACTGCTTTATCCATGTTCAATAGCCATGAATTGACACAATCGTACAGAGTGCTACGAGGACCTTCTCTTTAACAGCACCTTTAAACTCCGCCACATTGCATCAAAGGCACATGTACCTCTACATTATGCACTCGGCTCTACAACACCCACTGGAGTGCGAATTATCGATTTCTCGGAAACGCCTATCACCGTCGGCATCAGCGCTGCAATCGAATCCCCACGGACCCGCGCCTCGGTACGCCTGTGTGCCTAAATTCGTAGGCGTGAAAGAGTTGGTAGGCGTTTCTGACATAATCAAGTTGATAGATGGTCACGTCGAACGGGTGGCTTCACTCACCTCCGTGGATCCTAAAGACACATGTTTGTCATTAGGAGCTGGCTGGGGCACCCATCTACCCACCAGACTTTCGATCGAGTCTCTTCGCCTGTTCAACCCATATGCGATTCTGCAAGACGAGTTCTCTCGGGCGACCGCGGGTTTGAAAAGGACGATAAGTGCTCGCAAGCCACTTCAGCGCATACTATCTCCGGGCCCTGAGGGTACTTTTGAGCTACTGGACGCAGAGACCCGCAGGCATCGATTGCAGCTTCGGCTGTCGCCAACACATCCCATGGTTGCAAAGCTTTTCCGGGTTTTGAGTACGATCCTTCCGAACCATACGGGGGATTTTCTGCTTGAAATATGGTGGAACATCCGCAAATCCGAAGGATTCGGCGCAGATGTACAGCCAAATGCCGACTGGATCGCCTTCGTTGCTACAATATTCTCTCTAGCGGTGCCCTTCATCGAGGAGCAGGCATCAAAGCCTACGCCACGTACGAAGCCGACTCAGAGACGCAACGTCGGGCGCAGCGCGTCCGGCAATGAAGATGATGAACAATCAACTGCGTGGATGTCTATGTGGCGCAGGCAAGCTTCAAAACCACACGCAAAAAGCTGGGAATCTTCGGCGTGGTTATGGATCCGTCAAGCGTCGCCTGCGTCTTCCACGATGAGTCCTCCGGCCAAACGTTTGTCAACACGAGTTGTCCCCTCCATGGCTGAACAGAATAACACCAAGCGGGATATGCTGACACTTTGCATGGAGCTTGCACGACAGTTCAACCGATCGCCCATTGGCAAAGCTGCGAACGACCACTGGAGACGACTTTCGCCTTCCGAGAGGCAGGATCTGCGCATATCTACACTGTCTGAGACCGTTGTAACACTTCACTTGTTCCGTGAGGATTGCAAGTTAGACATCCTCTCGTGGGAATTGCTATCCGACCTGGCCCCAGTTCTAGCCCAACTGGGACATTGGCTACGATGGGACTCGTGGGGTTGCAGACCAGGAAGCTACTATGACCTGGACGGTGGCTCAACTGAAAAATGGGCTTATGAGGACTCCAAATTCAACGCAAACGTGCGATTGCATCCACAACCATGGGATATGCCTCCTTCCATCCTCGAATGGATTAGTACCTTGGTCGGCAGCCGCACATACCTCCCTTTCCCAACCCTCGCTGTGCTCATTAGGAAGTCGAAGGCGTCACCGCATTCCTCGATCAACATAGATGAGATCATCTCCAGTGCTACCCCTCGAACCATGGCGTTGCATAACTTTTTTCGCGAGTTGGATCCTGGTGTCAAGCCTCATAAGGTTGTTGAGCTCATGGATAGGTGCGGCATAAGCGCACAAATGCTGGAGACCCTACCAGAATCAGCAAAAGCACCGTTTATGGAAGCTATCATGAGTTGTCAGGCCAATCCACCTACGACCTGGCCCAGCTCCTTACTCAAACTGGTTCACAGAGAGGACCTAGACGTGAGCTCAATACCCCTCAACGATACTACTCAAGATCTCGTCCACAACCCAGCAACAGGCATTCAGTCTGCCGCACAACCCACGATCGCGACGCGGGATGTTCACACCATGTGCCAAGCGGTAGAGCGACCTGAGGCTGTTGCACCTTTGGCTGAAGCAGATCGCCACTTGATTACGAGGTTAATATTTAAAGAGGACCGTCGCTTCATGGAGGCGTATTCTTTGCTTGAGCCTGCGAAGCCCGCGACCGTGCAATACATTCACGATAATGCCACAGCGGACGATGCCGCAATTCTTGAAGGACAGAAAGTTATGGTGCAGTGGGTGATGATCCGGACACTCTCCCTTCCGGTGGGCTGCTCCATGGCCAAGTTTGGCAGCAAGAAACCATTTTTGACTGAGAAGTTTCCACTGTACGGCTTCGCAACTTCCTGCCATATGGTGCCTATGGGCAACACTGTTACCGCCGATCGTGCCACCTACTCTGAGGAGAAGTTCTTCTGGGCCTTTTTTAACGCAGGAGTCCAAGCTGGTCTAAGCATATCCCGCGATGCACAAGGCATGGACACTTCATGGATCATGTACAACAAGCCGGGTGAGCTCAACAATAGGCACGCTGGCCTATTGCTAGGTCTGGGCCTCAATGGTCATTTGAAACAGATTGCCAAGTGGCTCTCATTCAAGTACCTCACACCAAAGCACACCATGACTTCAGTCGGCCTACTTCTCGGACTATCGGCGTCATACATGGGTACTATGGATACGCTAGTGACGCGTCTGCTCTCCGTTCATGTCACACGAATGCTGCCACCAGGAGCAGCGGAGCTCAATCTATCCCCTTATACTCAGACTACGGGTTTGATGGGTATTGGCCTGCTATACTACAATACCCAGCATCGTCGCATGAGCGAAGTGATGCTATCTGAAATCGAGCATGTGGATGAGCCGGACCCATCTGAACCGCCAGATAGTCTTCGCGACGAAGCATATAGACTAGCAGCTGGGTTTGCTCTCGGCTTCATCAACCTGGGTAAAGGCAAGGATCTTCGTGGACTTCACGACATGCGCATAGTGTCGCGCCTTCTCTCGGTTGCTGTCGCGCCTAAGCCCGTCGATATCGTCCATGTTCTCGACCAGGCAACTGCCGGCGCGGTGATTGCCATCGCCTTGATCTTCATGAAGACTCACGATGCCGCTGTCGCGCGCAAGATCGACGTACCCGACACCCTTCCTCAATTTGACTACGTCCGCCCTGACATCTTCCTCCTCCGGACGCTCGCCAAACATATGATCATGTGGGACAACATCCAAGCCGACGATGTGTGGATAATGAAGAACCTCCCACGTGAATACCGCAATGAGCGCAGCCTCCAAGGTATCACCAAGCTCCGCAGCGAGCAAATGCCCTTCTTCAACATCCTAGCCGGTCTTCTCTGGAGCATATCACTCAAGTACGCCGGCACAGGAAACCTCGACGTCCGCGACTTTCTCATCAGGTACTTTGACCAATTCATCCGCATCTGCAAACTCCCAGCTGTACGATACGACTCCAAACTAGCACGCAACACAGTCCGCAACTGTCAGGACCTCCTCGCCCTCTCCACCGCCACCGTCATGGCCGGCACTGGCGACCTTGAAGTCTTCCGCCGCCTCCGCGGATTACACGGTCGGGTCGGCCCCGAAATACCCTACGGCTCGCACCTTGCGGCCCACATGGCCCTCGGAGTGCTCTTTATCGCCGGCTCAACCTACACCTTCAGTACTTCCGACAAAGCCATCGCCTCGCTAATCTGCGCCTTCTACCCCATCTTCCCCGCCGAAGTGCAAGACTCGCGCGCCCATCTGCAAGCTTTCCGACACTTCTGGGTTCTCGCTGCCGAACCGCGATGTCTCGTCGTTCGCGACGTAGACACAGGACGCGCTTTTGCTACGCCTATCACAGTACACATGAAGGGAACAGATGAAGAGAAGAGTATGATGTCTCCGTGTCTACTGCCTGAGCTGGATACGATTGCGAGAATAGAAACTACAGACCCAGCATACTGGCCCACAACCCTAGACTTCATCCACAACCCGCTCCACCTCCCGTCTTTCCGGCGCACGCAAACCCTACACGTGCGTCGCCGCACACCACGCGACCAGCACGCATCCACGTTCTCCGCAACGCTCACTGCTTTGAACGACGCACAGTCCTCTCGCACGTCGCGGCTCATGTGGGATTGGCTCTTCAGCCTCCCCAGCTTATCCGAGTTCGAGAAGGCAGATATTAGTCTGATATTGCCGACGGATCCTTATTCGAGTACGTTTCTGGATGCGGGCAGTACGGTGGTGGATCATAGGCTGGTGCTGAGGAGGTTAGCGGGAAGCTGGAGGGCGAGGGATCTGTGGGAGTTGAGGGGGGNGTTTGAGTGGGCCGAGGGTGTTAGTCGGGAAGGGGAGGGTAGGTTGGGGTGGATTGGGCGCGAGGTCTTGGAGAGGCTTAGGGCGGGGGTTTTGGAGAAAGCTAGGGGGATTGAGGGATAAATCGGGTAGGAAGGAGAGGATTTCGATATAGAGGGAATACGATATACGATGAAATGATTGCATATTCTTATGGATTCGATACAACGTACATTTATCTCTGCTTGGTGCCGTGGGTGTGAGATGTGGGCGCGCCATGCTTCTGAGATATAACATAATGTGTTGCCCCGTCCCTTTATTATTCAGGCAACGTATGGTATGGTATGCCTTGGAGCTGCTCCTCCCTACGCTTCCTTTAGCTATAGCCACTCTTTCCTGGTGTATCGCCTACTTCCCCACCAACCCCCCAAACAACTCATCCCTCCGCCGCCTCGCCTGATCCAACTCCACCTCCAACCGTCCTACCTCCCGTCTCGCCATCTCCCTGTCCGCCGGCAGCCCTGCAAATTCACCTACCTCCCTCTCCAACCCCTCAACCCTCTGCCTCAACGTATCCAACTCCTCCTGCTGCTCCAACATCTCCACAATTGCCTCCGCACTCCCTACTTTCCTATCCCCCGGCGTAGCTCCAACCTTGCGCTCCTGCAGCCCCGCTAGCTTATCCTCGTACTCTCGTATCTTCGCGCGTAAGAGCTTGGTTTGCCGGACCTGCTCCGTAGTCTGCCGCTGGAGATTTGGCGGCGTGGTGAACGCGGGGTTCGATTGTAACTGACTAAGATGCGACTGCAGCGTTCGCTGTTGTTGGCTGAGATATGACTGCAGGCTCTGTATATGCGCGAGGTTGTTAGCCAGTGTTTGCGCTGTAGACGTATGTTGTATGAGCGCATGAGCCAGCGTCTCAGGGTCGGTAGACGTCGTGGAGAGCGCTGTTGCTGTTGCGGCGAGGGCTTGTAGGGCTTCTGAGCCTTCGTCTGTGAGGCCGGACTGGAGGACTTCGAGGATGCGGATGTCTTCGGGGTTCTTCTTCTCCTGCCCCCCAATGTCAATGACTGCACGCTGGAAAGAGCGCGTAAGCTGTGAGGACTCACTCATACCTCGGCCTCTTCTAGCTCTCGCAGTGCCTCTCTTTCCACCCGCCCCAGTACCATTTTCTCCTCGTCGACGCGCTCATTGGCTGCGGAGAGCTCGCGCAATGCTTTCAGCGTTTCGGCGTTGCGCTCGAATGAGGGGACGCTGCGGCCGGAGTATTTCTGAGAGAGCCACGAGTCGATGGCCGCCCAGTCGGCGGCTTGGGCGCGCTGTTGGCGGGCTTTGCTGGGGGAGAAGAGATCCTGAGGGGTGAGCGTGTCCATTGCGGCGGTAGTTCGAAAGTAATCTATTTATTTGCTGTGAAGGCAATTAGACTCCAAGCTGGAGGTGAGAAGATGGGACGAAAGGCTTTGTTTACTCGTCAGAATCATCGAGGGCAGGAGCGACATGTGCAAAGAGAATGTCGTGGTGGGGCGCGGTCTGTGCGTGCTACCCCGGACTGTCAGCCCTATGGAGGGGAGCTCTCCCGAGGTCTGATTGAGGCAGTTGGCAGCTCATCCTTTGATTTATACATGACGTGACAACGCCACTTATTGACCTACTATCCTCTTACCACCTACTTCGCCTTCACTACCTCTGTATACCCTCACACAAAAGGCACTTCGAGAGCCCAAGCAAGGCACCGTCAACCAGCGATCAAGACGCCTCCAAGAACCCCACCCTTCAAGCTCCTCTTTGTCCTAAGCCTCCTCACACTCGCCGCGTTGCCGTACATCAATCCTCTTCTGCGCTCCCTTCGGGGCTCTACACCCTCCTCTCGCTCAATCAGTATGGCGTGGCGAAGCTCCGGCTCGACAAACGAGGGCTTGGTTTCGAATCTCGCGCGCAATGGCCTCATTGAATCAGATAGAGTCAAGGAGGCTATGATGAAGGTAAGCGCTCTTCTTTCTCCCTCCTCCCTCCTCTCTTCACCGTATACAGCTTAACTGACAGATGGACAGGTCGACCGCGCGCACTATGCCCCCTCCCACCCCTACGAAGACTCCCCCCAACCCATCGGCCACCGCGCCACCATATCCGCACCACACATGCACGCCTCAGCCTGCGAATCCCTCCTCCCTTTCCTCTCCCCTGGTGCCCGTGTCCTCGACATCGGCAGCGGCAGCGGCTACCTAACGGCCGTGCTCGCGAACCTCGTCGGCCCCTCGGGCACCGTCATCGGCATCGAGCACATACAGCCCCTGGTCACCCTCTCAGAAAGCAACATGCGCAAGTCAGAAGAGGGCAGGAGGATGTTGGACTCGGGACAAGTCAAGTTCGTAAAGGGCGATGGCAGGAAGGGCTGGGAAGAAGGCGCGCCGTATGATGCTATTCATGTTGGGGCGGCCGCGGCGGAACATCATGAGGAGTTGACGCAGCAGTTGAAAGCTCCGGGACGGTTGTTTGTGCCGGTAGAGGAGGGCTGGGTGCAGCATATTTGGCTTGTGGATAAGCATGCGGATGGGAAGGTGGAGAGGAAGAAGTTGTATGGCGTGCAGTATGTGCCGTTGACGGATGCACCGTCGGAGTGAGCGTCTGGGGTTGAGATGGAGGGAATGAAAGAATGTAGTGATTTGAGAGACTATCAAATTGTTCTCATGTGAGTGATGAGAAACACTCACTGCCTTTTGCCGGGCATTCGATACCCAAGGAAGGCGTCCAGTCTTAGCGGCAGGGCATTGTGGCTAGCATATACTTTTTAGTTCAACGGCATCAGATCGTCGGGAGAAGGGTAGTCCATGAGGCACATGCGTGGAAAGTATGTCGAGGTCAAATATACCAATTCATCAAGGCATACTAACTTGAAGCTGCTAGCAACAGTCCCGTCGTTTTTCCTCACTGCAGTGCAATCTTCAATCTTTCCTCGGGCCGCGTCCTGCAGGTCAACTGATACATGAAGAAGTATATACTATGCATTGTTTGGGAAGGGGAAGAAGAATGCACCAAGTATATCAGTAACGACGCGCTCATGCTAATAAGCCCAAATTAGACATTATCAACGTCAATCACAAAAAACATGAGAAAAGAAATTGGAGGAAAGAGACCGCAAGAGACGCACGAACCCAACTCCATGCTAAAGGACCATGCCCAAGAAGAGGAACCAGCAAGCCTTCTATCTCTTCAGCACATATACGGAAAGGCCAACGCCTCTCATCCATGACCATCTACAACCCTCCCAACGAAACCCTCCAACCCAGCTACCCCTTTCTCTCCCCTCTCAGTAGGTGCTGTGAGTCCTGGCCCACCGCCAGGCATGACCAATACTTTTGCATCAGGCTCGACAAATTCCCTCGAGGCTATGAACTGGAACGCGACAATCGTGGCCGCATCCTGTCCACCATCATGAGCCTCCTGCCCAAGGGAATCCACAGCAGTATCTTCATCGAACCCGAAACCAAAGTCCAATCCTTCATCCTCATCACCCTCCACTCCCGGAGACGCCTGGCTCTGCTCAGACGCGATGGACACCACCTTCGACGATGCCCTAACACTAGCAACATACACGACCACAGCAGTGCCAATACTCAGGCTCTGCATTGCTCGTGCAGCATGCCCCAGAAACCGCACAAATATGATCCTATACGCTTTCGGATCCTCAGATGCCAGAACCATACCTTTGCGAATCCTGTTGATGGCCGGAGTGCGAATAGGCGCATGAACAGGCACGATGCCGATAGTCCCGACCTGCCCAGCATGAAGGGAGCGCACAGGAAGTCGGAGGTTGCGCAGCGACGTCACCCTGACTCTTCGCCATTCCGTGAAAGGGTTTGGGTTTGCGCGCAAGGCAGTACCGGCGGAGCGCTTGCTCATTGCACCGGGGAATGATCGCGGCGCCGGCACAGGACTGTTGCGCGTTGATGGTCTCGCGCTGCCAGAGTCACTATCGTCTGAGCTCGTGTCAACGGGGTAGGGTCCAAGGACCAGTTCATCGCCGATGCATACAACACCGTGTCGAAGATGGCCACCAACAATGATGGGCTCATCGGTGGCACTCATGCGCGCTGAGCCGCTAGCGTAAGTATCCTCGATGTGGAATAATAAGCGAGGGGTTTCGGGAGGCTGTGCAGGAGCCGTTAGCACAGGCAGTTCTCGAAGGAATGCATGAAGCTTGTTCAGCCCCGTTCCTTTGACCGCACTGGTCAGGATGATGGGGACCACGGCCAAAGGAGAATTTTCCAGAGTTTGACCGATCTTGTGGGCTTCCAGCAGGTTGGGTGAGGATATTGTACTCAGGTCCGTTCCCGAAAAGGATGCTGCTGTGTCGGCGATGATGGATCCTTTTCTCCCTGCATCTTTAAGCGCCGACAACACCCTGGACAATACACCTTTGAGTCCCACTTTGGTGGCAAGGTCGTATTTGGTGATGATTACCACGATTGGAAGTTCTAGGGATAGACACAACTGCAGGTGCTCCTGGGAGAGATCAAGATTCGCTGCACCGGAGCCGAGTATCTCTTCGGCGCTTGGGGATGCTCCTACCTTGCCTGAAGAGTCTTCACCGTTGTCTGCGGGTATGCAGAGCAGAGTGTAATGCGGATCCCACCCGATAAGCCCCCGTACGGTAGTTCGACGGAACCGCGGATGGCCTGCAGAATCGGTCAGGAAGACCAGTCGCCCATCTGGAGCAGCACCAACTGCCTCATGTATGTCGACCCATGACGAAACGTCGCCGGAACCGTAGCTGACCACCTGGGTCGAGATTCTCTTGTCTTGGTCATCGAGTAGGTCGCAATACCCAATAAGCTCTTGTGTGATGGAGCTAGTGATTCCAGATTCGATCTCGTGCCTGTGTTTCAGAAGGCTAAGGCGACTCTTTCCCCGCCCGTTATCCAAAGTACCCGTCACGAGGGTGCCCATTAGACTGGATTTCCCAGACATTGTAACGCCGGTAAGGGAGACGCGCAATTGCCGTGTATTCGGAGTAGTTCCCGCTTCCCGATCTGCGTCATGTAGATTAGGCCCCGGAGATGGAGAGTCTTCATGGTTCGGATGAGACAGGCTTCGTTCCACTAAGTGTTGATCTGGGTGAATGAAGGCCTCGGCGACTAACAGCTTGGATCTTCTCGTCTTTCCTTGCGGACCCTCGGTATGGTCCATCCACTCGCAGTCTCCAACTGAGACCATACGTTGCACCTCGACGCGGCACCCTAAGCTCGCAGCCATGGCCCGGAGATTGTTCAGAGACTCTTCCATTTCATCTTCCGCAAGACCCACGAGCTCTCCGTCATCTGCGACCCCGATCTCATAGAGAGCGCCTTTACTCTCCTCCAAACTAGGGTAAAGGCGCTGAGGCATAACAGGGGCGCCTAGATGCGCCTCGTCCGGGAATTGAGGTAGTATGCCAGTATGGGAGGATGAAGCGTGAACACCGCATGACTGCTGCAGTCGCCATAGTAGTTGAGTTGTCAGCTGTTCGAGTCGATGTTGGCGTGACTGCGTGGAGCTCATCTGTGGAGGGGTCGTGGACAGAAGGCCAGACTCCGACACGCTCCGGCCTGGAAGCGCTGGAGCAGAAGCTTCGGCACGGCGCAAAGACCCAGAAATATGTCTCCTGGTACTATTGCGTGTGAAAGATCTCCGTTTGCGGAGGAGCAAATGTAGCTTGTATTCTGTTGGGCCTTCCTGAGGCTCGGCCTCTAGTCTGGTCACGGTACTGTAATCGATTGTAGGTACTTCCAGATCTCCAGCACCCTGGCCGGCCGCTACACTACGGAGTGGTGAGATGGGCGTCGGATCCGCCGAAGTTGAAGGATTGTGAAGTTTCCCTAGGGGTGGTGTGACTGCCGCCCAGGGGGAGGAAACCCGGGGCGGGCTGGGGTCAAAGGTGAATATTGACGCCATTCTAAAGATCTGGGCTTGCTTTTATATTCGCAAATCGATGCAGAGTTCTGTTCTGGGGGTTCAAGACGCAGGATGTCACTGCCGTACGCAGGATAAAGCAAGTAATCGCGATAAAGACCGGGAGTTTGTGTGATGGAAATGTGTCTGGAAAAGATGGACCATTAATGGAAACATGTTGGCGATTGATCGATTCAGACACTGGGCGAGTCTTCGTTATTGAGACAATTCCGGTGGCGTGGTGGGGTAGACTGGCAACGTTTGCCTACGCGGACTGCGGAAGGGCCATTTTGTGTGTTTACGAGGGGCGCATAGTTCAATTGTTAATGGGTTTGTGTTTGTGAAGGGCGTTGAGGGGCGTATATCGTGATGGGATGAAGTTGGGCTAAGAGTCACTTTAGCGTGAACGTGTCGCCAAGCCTTTGGAGCGTGGAGTCATGTAGGTCACGTGAGTCATACCCTCCCACCTTCCGGTGAATCTGGCACTTATATTGCATATCTGGGTAAAGAACGCGAAGTGTTGATATCGTAGGTAGAAGGCGCCGCCCTTTGGCATGTCCGTTGTTGTGCCCTTCGTATTTCTGGGTCCACTGGGACCCTTTCCAGAGAATTGACGAACATGGCTACCAGCCGCCTTAATCTTCCTCATACAGACTTGCCAGCAGCAGGCAAGAGAGATGACGAGAGACGGGAGCATGCGCGGATGCATGTTGCTAACCCGTGCACACCTAGCATTTACCTCATTAGTAGCGATCTTCCTAACGTTCGATAGAAAACACCGTCTTTCGATACAAAAACACGTAGTGCTGATCAAAGTCCCAATCTCCCTTGATTCGATCTGAGCCAGAGTGCATGAGAACATTTTGAGACATTAGGATGGCCATATCCACACAGATATGGAGCCACCCTCGAGCACAGCCGTGTTCGTACGTGCGTAAATGAAGTCTCAGGGAAGGACTCGCTCAGGCGGCCAATGTGCCTCAAAGTTGCGTCTCTTGCGCAGTCACAGACATGCTGCGATGCGGGGTGTCTACAAACACGTCATTCTCGTACGAGTGAGAGAGTTCGGGGCGAACAACCACCCGTCAACAAACCAAAAGTTGCGAGCGAATCCCCGAGATCCCGCTGCCCCAATACCAAGCCACCGAATCGTGGGATAAAACTGCACCGCCCACATCACGTACCCAAGTCTCGCCCGCCTCGACAAACATTTCTTCTTCTAGCGTGTGCACCTCCTTCTTATCAGATGCTTTAAGGACGCAAGCAGTGACAGTTGATTTGGAATCAGGCAATCAAAAACGATTGCGAAAGCCACATCGGTTTCTCCGAAACCCAGGACAGCCCTCCCGCAGCCACTTTTCGCTTGTTTTCCCCCAAGGCCCATGAAACGCATAAGACGCACTGGCCCTAGAGAACACGCCCCAACACAAAGAGTGGGGAATTGCACGAGCGGGGTTGAGTGACCTCCAGTTGGGGCTTGAGAGGAGACTAGAATGCTTGTGTACGCTAGAGCTCGATCCGATAAGTTTTGCGATATTTGGAGCCCTCGCTAGCGGAGTTCTGAAGGGGTGTGGAGCGGATTTCGGTATTGCTAGCGACCTTCGTGTGCTTGCGAGGACATCGAAGATATTTCGGTAGATTCTGCCTCGCTATATTGTATGTTCTGGCCGATGAGAGAGAGAGCAGCAGTGAGATAACTTGGCGATGCCCGTGAAAACACATGAGCGCATGTAGAGCCATATGTGGATGACGGCTACGGAGGCAAAGGGTAGAACATCCGACTCCGAGGAAAGGGCCCGCTACAGAATCTTTACTAGGGTATGAACCGTCAGCCCCCAAAGACATGCAGCCAGGCCAACACTTTCATATTGAGCCTGCCGGCCTGCCGACCATTCACAAGACCTACCTGCAATAGCGAGCCACTTATCCAACCACGCCTTCGATTCTACCCATCCTCCCCATCGGCCACATGCGTTCGACCAGGTTGCCGCAAGGTCACGGCCGACACACATATCGTATCGGCAAGGTCATGTTTCTCCAGACCGGCGTTGGGCGACATGGTGGTACGCGCGGGTCCGGCGTCGTGGGTCTCGCGCGGAGCCTTGCAGGCAGCCTCACCAAGAATAAAGGTAGGGAAAACGGTAGCTCTGACGACACACACGAAACCTTGTTTCAAAGGCGATGGCTGCGGTTGAAAGTGCAGTCGATTGAAGGTCCGATGAAGGATCAAATAGATTCGCCGTCAGGTCGTTCCTCCCGTTGTTGGCTTCTTCCTCCCGTCACGCCCTTTGGGAGCGGCACAACTGTGTTGACGCTAGCCGTTAACCCAAAGCGGACGGCTCTTGCCCTCGCTGGGTGGGAGCTGGCGGATTTCGTGCGTCGATTGGGCGTCCAGTGGGCTGGATGGCGGTAATTCGACGGTCCGCCGGCGGTCTCCACCGACCGTTGCCGGCTCATCTATCAAAAATTACACTCGCCCTGTGCTCCCAAACTGCCTAATGACTCAACATCGAAGGTTATTCATCAGTAATTGTACCCAGACGCCGTTGCTGCACCCGACCTTTAGGGAATGCTCACTTGCGCAAGACACGGTACTTGAAACTCGACTACGCTGGGAAGTCCCTTCATCGCGTACTTCTTACCGGAGCAGACTAATGCTGCATGCTCAAGGCGTGTGTTGGTGCCTTAAGCGCTGCGCCCACAGATGCGAACGACTTAGACACCCTACCACATCCCATGCACCGCACGACGTCGTCCAATTGTTCGGCGCATGAGACCCATGCAGGTCGAACACGTTAAGATACAGTAGCATCTTGGCCTGCACAAGACTCAGGAGACTCTGCGATTGTTTGCGAGTGTATTCGCGCATGCCGCCAATAGCGCATTTCCACAATGTGTGAATTGGGGCACTAATAATCTGACCGCAACGCACTTTTCATCTCGATGACTCGGCCGTCTTCTCAGTTCGATTCCCCACCGATGCAGCACAACGTCGTACAAAAGATAAGCTCAGCGGTCATGAGACGTATTGCTGGAACGGCCTCGTAGCACAAGACGCAGCCCTACTGAGCAACAGATGAAAATTATCTGCCTTCTCACACCTGAGGCTTGCGTACTCGCCAAACATTGCCTCAAGCTAGGGAATGAACGTACGTATTTCCGTATCCACAGGGGTAAGCAAGCCATATGATTTGCTCGCAAAACCTGCGTCTCTGGTACTTCACGTGGATACTGGAGTCCACTTAACAGTCATCCGTCATCCTTCCCGTGCAGCCGTCCCCCGCCGCCGGAGTCTTTGACCAACGCACCCTTGCGTAGCTCCTGGCAATTGTCAGCGAAGCCGTCGCCATCACATATCATGTCAGAACTCAGTTGTAACTGCGGCGCAGCACTTTGAACTCAACCAGTCAAAACCGCGGGTCGGGCGGGCAATGTGCCCGCCGTTAAGTCCGCACCACCTTCTCGCAGAGCGGCCAGGTGCAGCGTGGGAAAGGGCGGTCTACGTGTGTTGTCCTTTGCGGTAGCCGCTAAGATGCATTCAGACCTTTTGAGTTTGATGCAGGGTGAAGGTCACAATCTAGGGTGTCTCCGTGGAAGCGGTGCACGGGCTCGTGCTGTTGGTCCCAGACGTTTTAGCACAAGAGAACACGAACGACTCAGGAAGACCTGGGGCCTTGCTGCATCGAGAATGCGCATCGCTCCAGCTTTTCCATCCCTAGATCTCCATCATCGGGAGGATTGCCGCAACGAGCGTCGTGTTACCGCGCAACGGGGGCTGCTCCGAGGCGAATGAACGTCTCTTCCGAATCGTTACGAACGAACCCTAGCCATCACTGCTCCAACACCGCTAGTTAACGCGGAAAGCCCGCGGTGACGTTGCCATGCATCATTCTCCCTGAGACATTTCTGTTCCCGCAGTTCTGAAATGCAAATTACTGGCTTGGCGCGCACGTTCGTCGCGGTTCTCGGTGTGCGACAGCCAACCGCCTAAACTTCAAACAGTGTAACCCTTCGAGCCGCCTTCCGGGTTAGGTATCCTTCTCGTGCCACTAGAGACACGGATGTCCAGAGCTCTCTTCGCTAGCGAGCTTGGTGCAAAGCAAGTGCAAGCACGTGAGAAGGCCTCTTGTCCTTGTTTCCGCACCTCGTCCCAACTTCGAGGCCCCACATGAGCTTCGAGAAAGAGATGCGGGCATCTCCAAAGGGTAACTCCGCGCTATCGAAGCAAACGTTCGTTTTAGCTTTCGCTATGTGGAGATGGCCAACCAAGCTCAACCCAACCGTCGGAGTATCTACCCCGACACTATCCGGCACGTGATGCTGTCAACGCAGCCTTGATTCTGAGATGGCGCAGGGTCCGTACGGCTAGTCTTACATTAAAACGTACGATGAGTGGGGCGTCACTGTGCTCCGCCTTGCAAACCGTGTGATCTGCCTCCACTAAGAAGCGGGTGCGAGCGTAATTATCAAGTCTCCCCAAGGTCGAGGGGAAGTTTGCGCTGGTAATGCTATATTCTGCGTAGTAGCAGCGCTCATGCATGGCTGACATGAGCAAGACGCGTGATCGGTCGGAGATCGAAAATTGTAGTAACCACACAAACTAGCTTCGGCATACCGATGGGTAAGTGACTTTTTAGTATACGATCTCAGGTAAGGCGGCATTTGCGATTTGTCGGTTCTTTTCCGCAGCACTCAGGCGAGTGCCAGGCTTCCCGCCCCAATCAAATCGCCACACACCTGTACGCTAGTTCTCATACTTATTCTAAGATCTGACTACTACCTCATCATGGATACGGGAGCTGGTTCCGTGAATTCTGGGTTGCGATTGGCGACGTGAGTACATTTCTCGAGAATAACTGGAGAGGTGACGTTCGTCTTTGTGCCCGCTTAATACGAGTCTTGGACGGTCCGAATACTCCTTCATCCGGGAATTATGCGACCCGAGGCAACGATGGCCCTGGGCGGCCCAATGACTGCCCCCACTGGCACGCGATGCTTAGTGTTCTGTAGCGTGACGAAGCGTTGGAAGCTCCATGCGGGATTCGTCTTCATTTTATTTGTTTTCCAACTCAGGGTAGGAGCGCCTTTCCATCGGAGACGGCGGCTCCTGTGCAAAGGAGCCGCTGCTGGCGGCTTTCCTGCGTTGAGCGGCGACGAGCCAAGTGCCGTCGTGCCACTTCCCCGCCCCCATCCTCACCCCTTCCCGCAGCGCCTTGCTGCAGTCTCGCCCGCAAAGGCCCTTTTCGCGCGAAGCTGACCTGCTGCGATTGACGCAAGCATCCACTCCCCCGCTGACCAACGTCTCTGATCCAGAACCGCCTCAGAACTTGGTCGTGTTGCAATTTCAGCACTTGAGATTGCTGCCGAACTCCTGAGTTTGAGCATGCTTCCTCCATGTGATGCGCAGATGCAGTGCAGCGAAAATAAATCCAGGATGCTGAGATGAGCGTGATGTTGCAGATGTTGCGAATAATAATAAAATTCCAAATGCGAAGCGCTGCAGAGAACTCCGATCTTATGCATGCCACCCTGTCTTGTATATCCCTATGTCCAAATGAAAATGGTATCTCCCAAGAAAGTTTCGTACGCCGTGAGAGGCTGTGAATGTGTTGGCGTGGCTTCGAGGGGCTGGAAGACAGGAGTTCAGTTTGTTGGCATGAATGGCGTGATGAAATCAAAGCCTCAATTCTGCCCATCCAAGACATTCGTGATGCCTGGATACCCTGTTTGCCCCAACACCAAGCCGAACGCCTTTGCAGCCCGCAAAGCAGTGTTGCTCTCGATGTATCGTAAGACGGTCAGCCCAAGCGTCTCATGCTCAGGCCCAACCGCTTACCTGTTCGAATCTGATGCCCTTCGCGGCTTGCATTTTTCGTGCGCCATGTGTCCATTGCGGGCCGTCGTTCTGGTGAATTCGGCACCGCATCTCGGGCAGTAGCTTTTCGCAGCGGTACCAGATTTCTCTCGTTGGTGTCGAAGTAGATTGCTGAAGGTCGAAAATTGTCGCCCGTTGCAGCCATGTTCCCAGCATTGAGGCTTGGGTCTCGAGTTCAGGATTCTAGGCATTACTCCGTTGACCTGACTACCTGGGGACGAAGACAGTCCGGGCACAGACCCAGCCGTAGGTGGGGCAAGGCCAGGTGATGTTTCGTACGATGGATATGGCGCTGATGAGGTGGAAGCTGGATAGAGAGTTGTGGGGAGTGAACTGTAGTCGCTAATGCCATAGGTCGTAGGTGGGTACATTGGTGGCCTGTACAAGTCAGATCAGCAATCTCATGTAATTCCGTAGGGTGCACTAACGGTGGGTAGCTTGATGTGTTGCTCCCCAGCGTCTGCCCAGGCAGATTAGTGTGTATTGCCGGGTAAGAATAGCTCTGTGGTGCAGAACTGAGCATAGGCGAGGGTTCACTCGAGGTCGGTGGATAAGTCATTGGTGAGGGACTTGTACGCATCGGACCCAGGGGCTGTTGGTAAGGGCTTCGAGGCATAGATGGAGCTTGGTAAGGGGGTAACGAGGAATGTTCAGTTGATCTCCTCATATTTGGGCTTGAGGAGTATGTAGGAGCGTACGATGCTGAGGTTGAGGTCTTGGGATCTGAGTAGGATTGACTCATTGGGGGGTAGCCTATTCGGGGATTAATGGCAGTTCTCGTGCGATACGAAGCAATACTAACTGGGCGAGTCGAGAGATGGCGGGGAACCGTAGTGGTCCATACCGTACTGCGCAGGCGCCATCATGAAACCCAGAGTGCTAAGCAAGTTAGTACTCCAGCACGACCGCAGAGTTGGAGACCGTACCTCATATCTTGCAGTTCCAAAGAAGGATCGTGGTGGGGTTCAGGGTCTGCAGAGAGTCGCAGATCAAAATCTGTCGCCGTGTGGCTGCCGGAGAGAGAGGGTAGTGGTGAGGGGAGGTGCTCGGGCTCAGAACTGGGTTGGACTTCGTAGGTCCCGGATTCTGACGCAGAAGTGGGCACAAGTGTACAAGGCGACTCTTGTGGGGAATGGTAAGGCGCGATATCCAGTGGTTGGCTTAGAAGCAATTCAGAAGGTGGGTTTTGGATGAAATTGGTGGGATGCGAGGTGTTACTAGTTGTGTAATTGTCGAGAAGGTCTGGAACCCAGACGGATGGGTGCGCCTGGTCGCTCTGATAATTGACAGGTGTGCGGCGGGTAGTGGGCAAAGTTGCGGCACGGTGCGAACGGATATGCCTCAACTGCGGTATCTCTGGTGGCTGCACGGACAGATTCTGGTCGGCGCGGTTTCTGAGTCTTCGTGAGATGGAAGTCGTCTTTGGTTGTGATTGTTTGGGAGACCGTGGGGTCATGATCAACAGAAGGGAGCCAACATGCGTTTAAAGCGTTGGGCGGTGGTGGGGGTAAACATACACTTGTGTTCCTGCATTGGAATAATTCTTGTGGGTTTAAAGCAGCCTTATGGAGGGATGGAGCACCAGAGCTCGCAAGGCAGACTTGAGCATGATCTTGCTCGCGAAAGGCGGCCTGCGCCATGTCCGGGGGTCACTGGAAGGGTATATACTGGTATAGAGCATCCGCGCTCCAGTAACGATACAAGCGTGGCCGCACTCCAACACCACTTTTCCCGGCAGAGCGGCTGGTGACTGGTTGGTGCCTTGAAGGATTCCAACCCGGACCATGCGTACGGGCCAAGCTCCCGACCGTTTAGTGCTAGCAAGGAAAGCACGCACAGAGGCTAGCCTTTGCCGCTGGGTGGGTCCTTGGGTCCAAGTGTGAGTGTGAGCGTGAGCACGGTTCCTCAAGGCTGCAGCGGTCTGCAGCGGTGATGAGAGGGGCAGGTCTAGGGTGGGTGAGGACGGAACGGGCCCCCAGATGATGGCGCACCTCTGGAGTGCGGTGCGTGAACACGCGCCACACGTGCAGACGGCGACCTCTCCTGCAGACCTCACGCCTCGACCGTAAGCGTGAGCGTCGCCCGGCTGCTGCTGTGGGTGCCGCGCCCATAGAAGATTCTGAAGCTGCTGCCGGGTGTAGCGCATGCAGATTGATCATTGGCGTGGATGCGCTGCTGAACTTTCCCCATCCAGATGCAGCTGTTGGTGGCAAGCCATGGCCACCCAGCGGGCGAGCAGAGCCCCCAGGGCTTGAGCATGGTGTCCTTGGTCGTTTCAAGGGGCCCTGTCTGGTCGCGGTAGTCTACATGAAGCCAGGTCGAGCCGCCAAAATAGACGTGAGAGGTGAGGGCTGGAGCGCGTGGCGCGTGCACGATGCTTCATCTTTCCAAGCCCCGTCTCGGGGAAGAGTTGGGTACAACGACCGCTCAGCCACGCGATCGCTATGTGCATCATTGCTCGTCTCTCATCAATGACAGAGGCGTCGTCATGCGAGGAGCGGTCCGCGATAGCAAGCGCGTTTCTATAATTGCCCATCGACAGACTGTCTTGCGGTGAGATGGCGATGAGCGGCGGCAGCCATGAACCCAACGAAGCCATCCGGCGAGAATGCCGGAAGGGCGTCACAGGGTCGACGGCCAGTGCCGCTGCTGCAGGAGTTCTGGAAAGATGCATCGAAGCTCGGCAGGCGTAAGACGGTACAGCAGACCTACGCTGCTGCACAAGGGGGGGTACAGTAAGCCGACAATCTCCAGTACGCACAGCTGATGTGTGATGGACGAAGGGTGGAGCAGGTGCCAGAGTCGCTAATTTCCGCCCCTCCCCGACCTTTGACGTCGTTGCTAGATCATCATCCGAGCCTGTGGTCCCTGGTCCTTGGACGGTGCCGAAAGGCCATTGTGGTCCGATATGACGGCGCAGGCCAACATCGTGGAGGGGGGTGTTGTTGGTGACGATGTCGCTTAGGGGTGCGTCCCGCCGCGCATGTCGAGAACGTGGCCGTACCAAGCCTCTTCATGCCCTACGACCCGAGACTTGGAGTCGCACAAAAGCCGTACGGGCCGCGACATATCGGCTCCCCGGCGCAACAGAATGGACAATTGGCGGCCTCCAGCTGCCGCTTTTGACACCGCCGGCAACGCCGCAGGTCACGAAACACGAGGGCTGTATCATGTTGACCTTGATTGTCTGACATAATCCGCACCATTTTGTCGGTCGGAGTCGGACTACCATTGGCTTGGACGTTCGAACCATTCATAACACCCGATTAGGCAGACAGCCGAACCTTCCCAGCAGCCTCGCCGGGCTTCAACTGCCTCCGGAAGCCGATGGTTTAGTGAATGGAGCATGCCATTACCTGAGGATGGATACCGTCATAATCGCGTCCCCAAATCTGTCTAGCAACGGACACGAGCTCCAGAAAACGACTCAAACATCGTGGCGTTCGGAAAAATTCTTGTGCCAGCAGACGGTTGGCCCGTAGGAGCAGCCACTGGTCCAAATGAAGGTGCTCATCGGTGATGCCTGGGGCGCTTTCGGTCAAGGTAGAACCAGTGGTCGAGCTGAGTGGCTTGCATGGTGACAAGGCAATGCTCCTCTGCCGTCATGCCCCAGACACTTCATCCTCGAAGCAGATCATGCATGCGCCGTGCCGTGTTCCCTTCTCCCGGCATGTAATAATGCATATCTGGCCCTGAGTTGAGCCATCGGAAGGGGTGGCGCAGCCTTGGGACACCTGTATGTCCTCAAAAAAGCAATTGAAAGCTGTGAGCTGTCCCGCTATGTGCACAGGTGTGGCCAAATGAGGGCGGATGGGAACGATACCCACTAAGGAGCCGGTACCTGGAGGAGATATCATCACCAACCTTCCCAGATCGGATAACCCTAGACGTCGATGTCTGCTGTCTGCGTAAAAAGAGATATCGACAAACAGTCGGGTTGTCATGGACGTTGTAATTCTTGACTAACTGCGGCAACGTATGCAAACTCAGGTGGTGAATAGGCAACCTGATTCGGTGGTGGTAGCCAGGGTAAATACGGGCAATGGCCGTGTAAGCCAGGGTAGGTCCGTCCTTGTCGATAAACACGGGGATGTAAGCATTTTGACATCCAAGCTCGCGTGTAGTACGGCGTACAGAAGGACCTAATACGTGGTGATCGACTCTCAAACAGCGCCAAGACTGGTGTGACGTTTGCGAGCGGCTGCAAGAACCTGGAAGAGGCATCAAGTTGATTATCCAACCCCCAGGTTGAGAGGGGAAAGCACGAGCTGCCCACGTGCAGGTCAAACATTGCACGCTGCTGATATGAGTTTCATCTTCGCAAACGGTGACCTCCTGCCGACCTTTGCTTGGCCGTGGCGTCTGCTGTCTATGCAAGACATGTTTCTACCATACTTCTATCGGGGGCGGCGAGCTAGCCGAGAATAACCAAAAATGCCTTTGGTTACCGGACGTTACAACAGCTTCGTGAAATAAAAACCATTAGATGGCCGAACTGTAGGTCCAGTTGGCTCCCTGTCAGGCTTGTTCGGCGACCACAATACACAAGCCGATATTCGACCTGCATCTGCGGCCACGCTGCGGGCGTAGCCTCCATTGGGTCCACTCGCCAATAATTAGCCCGCAACTCCAACGTGAATGCATGCCACCTTGTTTGTTGTGTGATGGCACGCAATAAAACTTAGCTCATCGTTCCGTACAAAGCCGTTAGCGAATCGTCAAACAGGTCGTTAGACTCTCGAGATCAATAAGATTTGTGAGGGGCCATCGGATTCTGCCTTACAGGGGGCTAGTGGCAACCCTGCAACCTTGGAAGAACCGAGGGCGCTGGGGTCTGTAGCGTACGTTATTCCTGATTGGGTATGTAGTCTGTAAGCCGGAGGCCCACGTGACTTACTCACCCTCAACCAGCACATACTAGTGACTCGAGCCTCAAAGGTATGAAGCAGGTAAAATTCTGCAAGTCACGGATATGCCTTCGCCTTCGTTGTTTCATCGTTGATGACGTGGATTCCGCCATGCATGTGCGTTCAGAGATGTCCATTTGTGTTAGTGTACGCTATGTGGTCCAGGGTAAAGGCAATATGTGATCCATTATTGAGAGATGGCATCAAGGGCGCGTTTGAAGGTATCAGCCAGCTTGTTCGTATCTTCCAAACCGACGCTGACGCGAACGAGATCCGCTTCAACTCCCCATGATGCAGCCTGCTATTGTTAGTCAAAGCTCACACAATGCGCGCGGACCTGCTTACCCAGTCGAGCTCTCCGTAATGAGCAAGTATCACGTACGGTGAACTTCGAATGTCAGCGCGTGATGTATGTGAAAAGGGATGGAGTAACAGACCTCAAGGTGAAGTTAGTTCCCAAGCTCGGCCCCTTGACAGTGTCCAGATTATCGAAGAAGGCAATTGCATCTCGTTCCAAATGGAACGTAACAGAAAGTAAACCTCCATAGCCTCCATCTGGGTTTCTGCATTGGTCGTAGAATGGCCTAGTTGGGCTGTACTTGGGGTAATACACCTGCTTCACTATTGAATCTCTTAGTTGGCAGTGAAGGGAATCCCGTTAAGGGCTGCACTCACCTCGTGGGTGTGAGCGCAAAACGTCACAGATAGCGTCCGCGTTGATGTTGATCCGTTCGATGCGCGACACAAAGTCGCGACTGTTACGCTCGAGGAAGATGCTGTCCTCAGCCCAATGGTTGTCTTCATAGTCAGTGTTCCAGGTCCGTTTGATTTCTGCGTAGTGTCTGCCTTTGGGATTCAGAACAAGGCTACGAAGTGTCAGTAAATAGCCAGCTTGAGTTTTATGCGAACTCACCTGCCACCCATAACGTTGCTATCACCACTGAACACCTTCGTGAGACTACTAACGACGACATCGGCATAGGGAAGTACGTTGACATTCAGAAAATTCCCAACAGTCTCGTCGACCACGACGAAGAAATCGTATTCATCGGCCAAGGCTCGGATGCGTACAAGATCCGGGGACCTAAGAAGCGGGTTTCCGGGAAACTCTGTGAAGAGAGCGAGGAATCGCTCTCCCGCCTCCAGTCGCTTTTCAAGATCATCAAGCTCTTCCGAGGAGCCAAACCCGTAGAATAGTCTCCCCGGACCAAACTTTTCCACAATCTTTAGCGTATCAATGTAAGGGAACCTAGATCATTGAGTCGGCAGTCGGTGCAATTGGCGGATGATATTTACCCATAGACAATACTCTTGAGTGAACCTTTCATCTCCATCAAGTTCCTGTGAGCGTTGAAGATCGCGCTCATTCCGCAAGGATAAAGGTAAACATCATCTTCGGAGAAGTCGGCAACCTTCCTCGTACGGTCGGCGTCCTTTTGCAGGCAGAGTGCTTCTTTTAGACCCACGTCTGCGGTTAGTGAGCCTGCTATGCGTCTCCGCACCGCCTTTTTGGCATTTGATGTCAAGGAAATGTCCAGGTTGCGTCCGAATCTTTCTTCGACGAACCGCGTGGGGTCTTGGAAATCTCGTGCACCGTTGGGCTTCTCAACTTGGCCACCTAGGTCAACTGAAGTTTTTTTTTGATACCTTCTCGGACCCTTGCAAAGCATGGGAGAATCGCTGAGAGTGGTGGTGTCGACCAAGAGACCTTTCTTGAACAGACTGTGGCAGTGTTCGGCTCTCCGACTTGAGATGCCGTCGCCCGAATGCTGCCAAAATGACTTCGCCGTCTTGAAGACGTTTTCGGGAAATAAGACTGCTGAGAGCTTGGGTGAAATCATGGCGAATTCTTGACTCCGAGCTTCTTCTGCGGTGGGAACAAGATCCAAAATTCGCACATGAGAGACACCGGCCTCTTTAGCGATGAACTTTGCACACCGCGCAGCGGTGGCATGCGTAGGGAAGAGCATGGCACGCTGCCCATGTTCACCATATTTGTCGACTATTGCAGAAGCGAGTGCTTCAATAGATCCATGTATGAAGAACCTAAAAATCAGCCTCAGCTAGCAATGTACGTCAAAGGCATCGCCTTGCGCATACCTTGGGTAACCAAGTTTCATTTTCTCGAGTACCCATGCTTCGCCTTCTTCGTAGGCTACATTTGCCTTCCAAGTGGGCAGTGAGACGCTGACGGCCTGTCCTTGTTAGCTTGACGGATCCGGCCATTTCGGTGAAGTATCCACTCACGTGCGCCGTCATTGGCGGAATGGTCTCCCCAACTTCGACATCGTTCTCATTCTCCACCGGCATGAGTACGGACATTGCGGTAAAGGTGTGGTGTGATAATGGCTCGAGAGAATGGTAACCGATACGCGGAGATTTAATTGAGAGAGGGACGCCACTATGGTAATTGTAATGGAATGTGACTGTACTTTCGCCGCCTGGTTCCGATTTCGGCGGTCGAAATTTGAGCTTTATCGATAAGCGCACCTGCCACACGCACGGTCCCGGCGCCACATTTTCCCGCCAAAACTTTTTTCTGAGTGCCGGGCGCAACCTGGTGCTCGACATACCATCCTCTCTCCATGGCACCACCTACTACGAAGCGCAGGAAGCTCAGACATGATCCAGAAAGTGCGGAAAGCGAAACGTCCCTAGCGCACGACGACGCGATCGGCGGAAGCGACAGCGAAGAAGATATATTGGGAGAACACTCGAACGACGACTCAGGTGAAGGACTAGTGCCTGGTGACAACGGCGGAGATGCCCTGAAGCCACAAAGCGCAAGAGAGAATGGGGCGAAGCGCGTCAAAAGCCCCATGAGCAACAGAGATGCGGCAAGGCACAAGGTCTCAGGCACACACACCCAGGATGCCGGATACACGGCTGAGACTTTCAAGTCCAACGTGTTTAAATTACAGGTGGACGAGCTTTTGGGGCAGTCCCGACTGAGATATGGAAGCAAGAAAGCTCCCGCAGAGGACGCAATGCGAATCCTCAAGAGCTTGATAGAGCGACTGCCGGCGAGGGATTCGCTCTCGGTGAGTAGCAATGAATGCGCAAGGTAGATCGAAGTCCTAAACAGCTCTAGATCACGGAAGCTGAAGACTCCTTAAAATCATCTGCGATAGCCATCCCCTTTCCGAGTCCACCTCCCCCGAGAGACGCGAAGTACAAATTGCAATACGACCGCCCGTCAAGTGTGAATGCAACCGGCAGCTACGCCTTGAAGACAGCGACTCGAATGGACGAGATATCGATCGATCTCGTAGTCACGATGCCAAACTCTGTGATACAGGAGAAGGACTACCTGAACTATCGGTACTTTTATAAAAGGGCATACTACCTAGCAGTTCTGGCTGCGGGCATCAAAGAGGCCAAGGAACACAACTTTCGTGCTTCTTTTGCATATCTGAATGGGAATCAGCTTCAGCCTATTCTTGTAATTCGCCCTAGCGGGGATGGGAGCAGCGCAGATTTTTCGAGCGCAAAATGCCGCATACAGATAATGCTCGCGCTTCCAGAGGATGCTTTCCCCGCGATGAAACTGCGTCCGAGAGCGAATTGTATTCGCCCGAAGAACAACGACGAACAGCCTGGCGACAAATCTCTATCACCCACACCGTTCTACAATGCTACAGTGCAGTCCGATGCAAGCGTAACTGCCTACCTCAAATTGCTACACGCCACATCTGGAAAGTGCGAAGCCTTCAAGGACGCCTGCATCCTTGGTCGTCTTTGGTTAAGACAGCGTGGCTGTGGTAGTCAAATCAGTAAAGGAGGCTTCGGCAACTTCGAGTGGGCTGTCCTTATGGCGCTTCTGTTACAGACGGGAGCCGGTGCGGGTACGCCATCCTTGTCGCCGGGCTATAGTAGCTATCAGCTTTTCAAAGGTACCCTCCAGTTTCTGGCTCGTCACGATCTGACTGAAGAGCCCTTCGCCTTCCAAGCAGGCGACGTAGTCTTTCCGAAGAATGCCTCTGCTCCGATGTTCTTTGACGGTCCGAGAACGCTAAACGTACTTTTTAAAATGACGCCGTGGTCCTATGCAAAACTCCAACAGGAAGCGAATATCACGATCCGGATGCTTGGAAGCTCTGGATCCGATCATTTTGACTCCGTCTTTGTACTCAAGACCGATCATCTGACTTATCGCTACGATGCGCGCTTGGTAGTTCCGCTCTCTGCACTAGGGCTTGATGCCGCGGATGCCAGTTTCGATGACAAGTTAAAGGAAGCATGCCAAAGAGTTCACAAAACGCTTGTCCGAGCGCTAGGTGACAGAGCGACTGAAGTTCATATTCTCTTACCCGAAACTGGATCGTGGTCAATCTCGTCCCGGAAGCCAAGAGGATGTGTTGAGCAACGATTGCTCGTAAATCTTACCGCCAACCCCGCCAATGCCAACAGGACCATCGACTACGGACCTTCTGCCGAGGACAAGCAAGAAGCATACGCGTTCCGTCAATTCTGGGGAGACAAATCGGAGCTCAGGCGATTCAAAGATGGTAGTATTCTTGAAAGCGTGGTTTGGTCCGGGAAGGCCTCGGACAGGTCCATTTTCGAACAGATCATCCTATATGTTCTGGAGAGACATATCTTGGACAAACATGCCCGCGCTAGTAGGGAGTATGACGTGACCCTCATCAGCGACCCTTTTGCTCCCCTCATCTCCTCTGGAAGTGTCCACCGGCAGTCTGCGACTTCGGCCTACACCCGAATCATGAATGCGTTCACCACCCTCGAAAAAGATATCCATGAGCTGGAGAATCTCCCTCTACAGGTCCGACACATCCGTGCTACCGATGAACAATTGCGCTATACATCAATTGAACTTCCGGGACATAAGCCAGCAAACATCGTCCTGCAGTTCGAGGGGTCTGCCCGTTGGCCTGATGATTTGCGTGCTATTCAGCGCACAAAGATTGCATTCCTTCTCAAGCTGTCCGAGCTTCTGTCCACCTCCACAAAAAATTACGTCAGCCGAGTCGGCCTTGAGAATCCAGCGCACCCATCACAGAACCAAGGATATCTCGATATCAGCGTGGCCGAGGGCTTCATCTTCCGCCTCCGTATATACCACGACCGCGAGCCCACGCTACTGGAGCGCCAACTGAAGGACAAGTCCATGGATGGACAGTCCCGCGATCAGGCCGCCATGGCGCTTGCACAATACAAGCGCAGTTTTGTCCACTTACCTTCTCACACGCAGACTGTACAACATCTCTGCACCAGGTTCCAAGCGCTCTCGCCAGCGATAAGGCTAGTCAAGCGGTGGTTCGCTTCTCACCTTCTTTCTCCTCACTTTGCACCTGAGCTTATCGAACTCATTGTCGCCCGAACATTCCTACAGCCTCACCCGTGGCCTGTCCCGTCATGTGCAACCACCGGATTTCTACGAACCCTAGCGTGGATCGGCCGATGGGACTGGAGACATACTCCCCTTTTCGTGAACTTCGGTGGTCCTGGCTCGGATACGCCCTCCAAGTTCACGGGTGATATGGAGGGGTCGATGACTTCCGAAGACATTGACAAAATCCAGACACGCTTTGAGGCATGGCGGCGGATCGACCCCGCGATGAATCGAGTGGTGCTCTTTGCTGCTACGAATCTAGATACCGATGGAGTCACATGGACCGACAGAGGCAAACCAGAAAAGGTCGTTGCAACAAGACTGACTGCACTGGCGAAAGCATCTACAATCGCATGGCGCGTCCACGAAGATCAAACTCTTAAGTTGGCCCAGGGGGAAGATGGCACACAGAAGGACGGGGGTGTCTCCCCGCATAGCCTGTTTGTTTCGCAAGTCAAGGACTACAATATCGCCGTTCGCATCTCTCCCAAATATACTACAGCATCGAAGAAAACATCGGAGCGAAATTTCAAGAACATCGAGCTGCAACAGACGACGAAGGGCCTACAGAGTACGGGTTCGGATCTTGTCCAACTTTTCACTTCGGATTTAAAAGACATCTACGGAGATACAATACTATGGTTCTGGGATGAACAAAACCTCAATGGTATCTACGGGCTGTGGAATCCCATGGTCACGAGTCAACGAAGCTTCAAGGTGAAGGCTGGGTGGAACAGTGTTCCCCTGAACAATGGCAAGCGGCATAGCGATACTGCCAGTGTGGAGATTCGGCTCAACACGAAGACGATCGCGCATGAGATTAGAAGGTTGGGAGGAGAGTTGGTCAGCAGCGTCGACGTGAAGGTGTAGATGGTGGTTGTACGTATTCAAATTCGCATCCAAACGGTGCCGTTAGCTCCTCAAACATACACTTTCCAATATATACCGTGAGCCTTCGGCACGGTTACTGGCGTTGTTGTCGGATAGTTCTTCTGTCAGCGCTTGGAGAAGAGGCGCACGGACCACTCGAAACGGGCTTCGGCAGTTCGAACTTCCAGCCTCGGAGCAACGCACCCGCAGACTCTTGCATCTCTACCCGGTACCGGCTGTAGGACGCGCATCATTGGTTTTCCCCGCAGTAGCTAGCAAACCACCCAGACCGAAGTAGATCGCTCCTTCTTGGGGCGCTATGATGCGCTCGTGCACACTTCGCCTCTCTCCTACCCACTTCAACCCTTCACTCACCCATCTCGCGTTTCCCACGCTGCCCTTGCTGTAATCGACATGTCCTCCAAGGTTTTCCAGCTGCCAGACACGTCTTTCGGAGAGAATACTCCGGCGAGAAGAGGTGGGAGGGTGAAACGGACCTATCGTTGCCGCCATTGTGCCCGCATCTTCAAGCGGAGCGAGCATTGCGCGCGCCATGAGCGGGTTCACACGCAGGAGAAGCCGTTCTCATGTGCTTTTTGCGACCGCAAATATGCGAGAAAGTGAGAGCATTGAGACTTAGTTCATAACACGCGCTAATCGGTTTACAGAGATCTCGTAAAAAGACATGAGGTTGGCCTACCTCTCAGATCCATCCCCACAATACGGGCTAATTGAACCCAGCGAACCCTACATGCAGAACAGTACAGAAAGGCTCACCCCGAAGAGTTTGGAGCATCGTCTGTCATCGGGACTGAGAGCAGTGTATCAGGGGAAGAGCAGTCCTCCGGATCTACGACTGAAGCGCAACATCGCATCTCTCCTCTGACACCGCCAGCGGAAATCCCCTTCGTAGATGACGGTGTATTGACCGAAATCAGTCAGGTGATGAATGCAGATGCGAGCTATCTGCATGCAACATTCGTATTACCTACGGGTGAAACCCATTCGGCGATACCATTCGGCCCTTCTTCAACCGGTGTTCCTGCATTTGGCGGCCTTGAAATGGACGCGGTATTCGACTCCATGGAAATGGGACCTGTGACGGTTCCGCATGTCTTCGACATTGGGGACACTTTCGGCATCGGCTCGCCAGCTAAGCGACGAAGGATCGAAATTGACCCATTACTTATCGGCGGCGCCCAGACGGCGCCAGTGGCGAACATGCTTGCATCACCAACATTGAATCCGCCGTCAAACGAAGCCATAGATCCTCTTCTGGATTCGATTGATTTTGACCAAGCGAGAGCGCCCAGCTTACCGTCATCTAACGATGCATCGTCAAATTCGCCGGACGTCCTAGCGGAGTACTCTGCGTTCTTCGATGTTGACAATCAATTGCGACTGAAAACTGGCGTGGGCATTCAATTCGATGTGAAGAGGCCGGTGGTGCAAAAAGAAGGCTCACATGGTGTTCCACAATTCAGATTTGATGAATCCATTTACCAGCAGATATGCCAGGACGCCAGAGCGCGGATGCCATCTGCAGAGCATCAAGAACCCCTCTTACCTACGCTCCACGAGCTCAGCCGATTTTTCCTGGGGTATGTGGAATCTTTCCATTCCCACTTCCCGATAATACACCTGCCATCGTTCGACGTACGGGAAACTCCGAGTCCTTTGATCTTCGCGATGTGTAGCATCGGGGCTCAATATCGATTATCCAGGCAGAAAGCGAAAAATCTATTCGCTCTTGCTGGCACCATGAGCGCTTACGCACTCCGAAGTGGTCTTCCCATCATAGACGGTACCCCTCATCCTGCACCAACGTGGATCATGCAGACGAGACTTCTCCTCTCCATTTGCGGGATCTTTAGCGGCAAGAGCAACGTTGTCTTGAGGACTATCGAGAATTTGGGCTTATTTGCGATCGACTACCGGCTGAGAAAGTCTCACTTGGCTCAAAAGACGGAGCAGCGGTTGGAGTGGGAAGAATGGGTATGTCAAGGTACAAAAACTAGAAAACTAACTAATGATCTGTAGATTGGCGCGGAGTCCTCAAAGCGATTGCTATGCGGCATGTTCATCGTCTCCAACCTCATCTCAACTACTTTCGGCATCACGCCCGGCTTTTCACATGCTGAAGACTTGGATTTTGATATACCAGACACAGAGGGACTTTGGCGAGCTGGCTCTGCAGAAGAATGGGCCAGCATACAAGAAATGGAACCGCCCAGCGCCTCCGAAAGTGTACGACAGGCTATGGCTCGCATGTTCTTCGACGATGAACACCACGGCAAGGCATGCGAAGTATCGAGCTTCGCGATGCTACTGATCACTCATGCCATGAATGTCTACGTTGGAAGCCTACGTCAGATCATGGACGTGCCCGCGGCGCCAACTTGGAAAATTCACGAGGCTATGGTTGAGACTGCGCTTTCGGCGTTAGTCAAGTGTGAAGACGTGGTGGCTCGAAGCCGGGGAAGAGGAAACCAGTCGATCGAATGGACTGAAGCTGAGGGGCCACTTATGTTCAATTGCTCGGGTGTGCTGTTGATGGCTTATGTCCGCGTGTTTTCGCAAATCAGCGCGTTTAATCGACTCACCCTGCTCACCGAGAACCTAGAAGACATCGATTCGGCCGCAACGTCATATGCGGGAGCGAAGCTGCGGCGATGTCCGACTCTAACGAAAGTTGTTCGGAAGGCATTTGAGAGGCTACTCGCAACGGTTAGGACAAGCCATCTGCTTTTGAGGAAAACAGCTGCACTTAGCTGGAGTCTTGAACATGCGGTAGCCGGATGGGCTGCGAGTAAGAATAAGCTCGATCTGGCATACACTCTTTAGCTAACCTGCCTCAGCATTACTGCTTGCAAAATGGATCCACACCATCGAAACCGAGGCTTTAATCAATCCTCCAGATGCTGAGGAGGCGGATCTACTCGATGGCTTCAAGCAATTACTGATGGAAACCGACAACGACTATACTGGCACCTCTATCGCAGGAGCTGTCTGTCATTTCTGTTCTTCGACTCTGAACGATGTATGGGTATGGGGTGTCACTCCTAAGATGGCGCAAGTTCTCGAGCACTTGGCGTTCGCTTTTGAAGCCAGGCATCAGGCTCTCCAGCTTGAGCCGATTATCTGAAAAAGCTAGCTAAAGTTCCCGCGTAAGGGTCATCTGGCAAGGATCTAAAATCATAAAATATCGTCCTACAAGTCCGCGATCATTTTTTTCATCTCTTTAAGCTTCCCAAGAAATCCAGAAACGCAGCCTGACACTTCTCCGGCGCCGTAACATAGATCTCATGCCCCGGCGCATCAATCACCTCCAGCCTCGCATCGTGAATCTGCTTAGCCAGCTTCTCCTGTTCTTCCACACTCGTCGCCGCGCTCCGACTAGGCGCCAATATCAACGTCGGCACCGCAATCTTCTCCAAATAAGGTCTTGCGTCCAGCATGGATAGGAACTCGGCATACTGCGCTAGTCCCTCGCCGCTACTGACGCCAATCGTATCGAGATACCAGGGCAGATAGTCAGGATCGGAGATGGGAATTGTGCCAGGAACTTTAGACAACGCTTCGGTCCATCCCCTTGAGCCGAGCTCTCGACAAGCGGTGGGCCAGTCTTTGTAGTTGAAAGCGAACATTTTCAGTGCTGCTTCGGGGAGGTGTGTGGGCGTTGAGCACACAGTCAAACTATGCAAGCGCTCTGGATACCTGCTCGACATCAGTCTTCATCCCCTTTCCTTCCTGACATATTCATACGACACTCACATAGCAGCCATAATCTCCCCTAACATGCCTCCAGTACTTTCCCCCAGAAAATGACATTTGTCTACTCCCAACTGATCCAGCGTATCCACGATCTCTCCCACAATCGTCTCTACGTTATACTCATACTTTTCTTCTGGCTTAGGATAGCTGGAGTACCCGTGACCGCGCAAGTCGCGGCGGATAACGCGGTAGTGTCGCGAGAGGATGGGGACCCAGTGGTACCAGAATGCAGAGTGGCGGCCGAAGCCGTGTTGGATGAGAATTGTTTCGCTCGGCTTCCAGGGGTCGGTGAAGGAGATGGATATGTAGTGGGAGCACTGGCCGTTGGGGTGTTGGATGTAGGTTCGGTTGTGGGCGTCGGTGGGTGACGGCATTGTGGATGGGGTCGGGGCCGGGTATCGATCAAGGAAGGAGGATGACGACTCTAATGAGGGACATGTATAGGGGCCGAGGCGTCGTTTTCGATGTGTTTATGAGAATGGTACTTGAGCAGCAATTTCGTTTTTGTGGTTGGCCAATGGTTCCCCGCATTGCCCCACAATGGGGTGAAGGTACATCTAGACAGGTACCATCCGTCGGTCTTTCCTGATCACAACCTCATCACGAATCAAGATCTTACATCAACCAGCAACAAACGAAGCGCCTACTACGCAGTTCTGCTATCAAAAGTCGCCATCACTTGTTCCATGTGTTCAACCGGCAGAATTTTGTTAAATGACGCTAACGCCATTTGGGACAGGGCGTAGGCTCAGCCACTTTTCTCATGCAGGTACCCGCCCTCGACATTGAGTTACACCTTCCTACGATCAATGCTTCGGACAGTTATCTCGCCAAGAAGTGCCTTCAGGTGAAGGGCGGGTGGCCAAGGCTGGTTTTTTGCTCAATCAGGGAGATGAAGACGGGGACGCGTGTGAGGCGCAGCAAGAGCGGCGTCGTTACCATGGCGGACAAGCAACGACCGGTTGTATCGTATGAATATATATGAGGAAGAGAATTGTCAAGATATTTTGGCTGCTTCCTTCCACTGCCGTCTTTGGTAATAGTGGACCGATGTTTTTCTTAACGACTCCTTTCGGGACATTCAAGGGGAGAAAGGGAGAGGGAGTTGTGCAGTATCTAGGCGTCAAGTATGCAACGCTGAAGGATCAGCTGAGTCCACCTGAGATGATAGAGAGCTATGGCAGTGGTATCTTTGATGCTACACAACATGGGTGAGCACATGTTCCTTCCATGCTGGTAGTTCAGGGCTCTGTCTAACACTACCAGACCGCGAGCCCCAGCCATGGACGGCTGTGCGTTCGAGCAAAACATACTTATCCAGCAAGCCATCGACGTCCCCTACACACCACCCATGTCTAGTCTCGATTGCCTAAATCTCAACATCACCGTTCCCGATATCGAAGTCACGCTACCAATTCCCGTGATGGTATTCATCCACGGCGGCGGGTTCATCATGGGAGCGAACTACTTCCCGCACTATGATCCTTCCCGCCTTGTGAAGATGTCGACCGATATGGGAATGCCTATCATCGGTGTCAATATCAAGTAAAGACACCAAAAAACACTACCTGAGTACCGTCAGCCAAAACTAACGACACTCAGTTACCGGCTCGGAGTCTTGGGTAATCTGACTTCTGAAGAGCTGCGTAAGGCAGGATATCCGGGGAACAACTCTCTTTACGATCAGAAGTGTGCTTTGCAGTGGGTGAAGAGGTACATTCGAGGGTTCGGCGGGGATCCGGAGAATGTGACAGCATTTGGCGTGAGCACTGGTGCTGGTAAGTAACCTTCTAAGGTTCTGGTAGCAGATCGTGCGGTTACTGACACATTATAGTCTGCGTCATCAATCAACTCTTCTCAAAAGAACCGCTTTTCAAACGAGGCATCTCTATGAGCGGAACGCCCCTTATGCTCAAGCCCCTCCCGATTTCCGTCACGCAAGCTGCGTACAACACGATCATGCAAGCTTTCGGCCTCGAGAACGCCTCGAACGAGGAGCGGATCAAAAGGCTCTTAAGCATTACGCCCGAACAGCTAGTCGAGAAAACGCCCATGTCTGCTCTTTTACGCGCCTACATCGACGGCGACATCATCCCATGGTCGACCACCTTCTCACGACTGGAGAATGCAGTCGAAGGAGAAGGAGAAATGATGCCAGGGCGGCATTGGTGTTCTGAGCTCATGATTGGTGATAGCCAGCACGACGTACGTCAATCCTCCTTCATGCACCCCCAAGTATGCCTATCTGATTCCCCTGCAGGGCAACGTATACGCCTTCATGGGCCTCTCCGAATGCAAAGAGAACCTCTCCTCCAACCTCCTGACCTCTCTGTCAGCCAACATGGACCCCGCATCTGCAAGTTCCGTCCTCGAAGCGTACAACATCATGCCCTCCACTCCCGACGACGAGGCCTTCCAAAGCGCTATCGCTCTCGCCACAGATATTGGGTACTGTGCGCCCGCGCTCTCATTCGTGCGCTCCTGGCCCGGTAAGGCGTATTACTATCACTTCAACGAGCCCAATCCGTGGGATGGCATGTTCAAAGGGTGCGCTACCCACTTACTCGACGCGGTTTACTTGTTTCAGAATATGTATGAGACAATGAATGAAGAACAGCGCGAAGTTTCAAAAGCGATAGGCGAGGACTTCGTGAGGTTTATCAATGGTGTGAGTCCCTACAGTGAGTTCGACAAGGCGAGAAGGAATGCGAGAACGTATGGGCCGAGCGGAAAGAGCACTGTAGGGGAGGTGGAGCGCGCTGGCTGGGGGAAGGGAGATGGTAGGAGAGATACGTTGTTCTGGTTGAAGGAGCAAGGAAAGGTTGATCTCGATGCTTTGAGCATGGCGTGGGATCTCTTCATTGCCGGCAAGTGAGGCCAATGGTCATATAGACCTTCGTTCGATGGCCTCTAGTACTATTCTCCTATCCCGTAACCCATCCATACCTAAACCCAAAATTATCCCAACACCCCCTCTACTTCACTGATTGTGCTTCTCATTAACCTTCTGATACACCTTATCCCAAAGCCCCTGGCTCTCCTCTCCAATCCACCTCTGGCTCTCATTCACCCAGTCTACCGGCTTCCTGAAATAAATGTTCTCCTGACTCAATTCCACTGTCTGGCCCGTCATCTTATCATCGCCGAGGAACGCATCGATAGCTTTCAGCGCCGTAGACATCGGCGTAATGTGCTCCTTGGGCCAGACCTCGAGGAGTCCCGGCGGGCATAAGTTTGTGGGTATGAAGCCGGGGCAGATGGCGTTGACGGTGATGCCGTCGCGGGAGAGCATTTCGGGACCCGCTCCGCGCACGAAGCCTATGACGCCGTATTTGGAGGCGCAGTAGAGGGGCTGTTGGGTCATGTAGCTGGATATGTGTCAGATATCGTTTGAAGAAAGAAGGGATTGGACGTACTACAAGCCCGCTGCACTACTTGTAGCCACAAACTTGCCCTTCCCACCCCCCGCCTCCTTACTCCTCCGCACATAATACTTAAACAGCCACAATCCCTGAATCACACCCTCCAGATTCACCGCCATACTCTTGGTATTCAGTGGCTTCACCAGGCCCTCACTATCAACCTCTTCCTTCTCCATTGGATCGTAGAGCAATTGTCTGTCGTCTACGCCAGCGTTCGCGTGGCAGAAGTCCAGGCGATTGCCACCCCATTCGTACGCTTGTTTGAAGAGACGCGCCTGCGAGGCATAGGATGCGACGTCGCATTGGATAAAGGTCGCGTCTGGGCCGAGTGACTTCGCGGCTGCGGCGCCAGTAGTGGGGTTTAGGTCGGCGAGTACGACGCGATAGGAGTGCTTTTGAAGGAGGTGCGTTGCGACGGCGAGGCCGATGCCGCTGCCTGCTCCGGTGACGATAGCTACAGGTTTCGACATCGTACCTAACCCTATTTGATAGTCTGGCTGTCTGAAAGGATTCTAGACTTGAAGTGTACAGCCGTGCCGTCAAAGGTGTTTAAGGAAGGTAAGAAAGCCACAAGCGAGCCTCAAGAGCAGAGCCGCAACAGAGACGGGAACGACTGGGATACATCGCGCTTTTCTTGGCTTGGTGTTTTGCACGGTACTGTTCACGGGTCTTGGAGTTGTGGAGGTGGGACCCCACATTCGGAAAGCGACCGTTCACCCCTCTCGGCGTGGTGTGCGGGGTAAGCGGACATTCACTCGACAGGGGTGTTTGGGGGTGCACAGCAGAAGGAACGTCACGCATCGATCAACAGATCCTGCGTTAGGATACACGTGCATCAATCCCCATTATGCCGTCCCAGAAAGAGTTGGAAGAAGCACACAAGACGCTATTTGAGGAAGGTATTAAGATTAGACGCAAAGTCGTCGGCGACAGTTATGTCGATGCCTCCCTGAAGCGACACTCTACAGAGTTCTCCAAGCCGCTCCAGGACGCCGTTACTAGTTTCGGTTGGGGTTGGATATGGAGTCGACCTGGTCTGGAACGCAAGCAGAGGAGCTTGATCAACTTGGGTATGCTATGTGCGCTCAACAGAAGCACGGAGCTAGGCGTACATGTCAGAGGTGCTTTGAGGAACGGCGTGAGTGAGGTGGAGATCAGGGAGACGCTGCTTCAAGTTGGAGCGTATTGCGGACTGGTAAGTAACGCGGGGAAAGCACATGAAGCTATTCTGACTATGTATACAGCCAGCTTCCATCGAAGGCTTCACAGTGGCTGAAAAGGTCATCGAGGAGTACAAGAAAGAAAGTGCACCAAAAGCAAAGCTATGAAACCTCCCATGTATTTCTCTATCCTACACTTAAAACCTAACGCCCTCCTTCTCCGCCTCCTCAAACTCCCTCCTCATAATCCTCTCATGCCCCTCCGACCTCGGCGTAATCTCACACTCAAACGGAATCGGCACCGAAAAGAACCCTTTGATCATCTCCTGCGTCGGTTCAATCTCCATTCCATCTTTCCCCTTCTTCTTCCGAATATCGAAACCCCAAAGCACTCGCGCAATATTGATATAAAGAGAACGCTCTGCAACATGCACACCAGGACATACTCTTCTTCCTGCTCCGTAGGTGAAATGGTCTCGCTCGTAGGGATCACTAGCGTTGATGTAGTCAGCGGCACTAAGAGGGCGATTAAGATACCGTGAGGGGTCGAAATCCTCGGGGTTGGTCCAGAGATTCGGGTCGCGATGGATTGCCCTACTCCTGTCAAAACCGGCATCCCTGGGTGTCGGGTCGACTCAGAGCTACTTACCACCAGTTCAGCACAGCAACCGATCCTTTCGGAATGAAATGCCCCTCATACCAATCATCTTCGGACGTCGCATGCGTCATCCCAAACTTGTTAACCGGCCTCCACCTCAACACCTCCTTGATCAAACTCCGTACATAAGGCAAATCCTTCTCATCCTTCCAATCCGGTAACCGCTCTCTACCCACCACTCTATCTAACTCTTCCTGCGCCTTCTTCTGCGCGTCTTGGAAAATAGTCATACATAGCATGAAATTGTTCAACGTCGTCGCTGTCGTCTCCGAGCCAGCTTCTATCAACCCACCACACGTGTACGCTGCTGAAAGATCATCGATTCCACTCTTAGTCGGATTGTTCAAGTAGAAAGTTTTCGTGAAGCAGTTGCGAGCTTCTCCGCTGTCCGTTTCGCGCTTCAGTCGGTTCCAGAGGTCCAGATATACCTTGCTGTCGTGGTCAAATGCGCGTTTGCCGTGAGTGCGCCAGTTACCCAGTAGGCGTTCGGGGAGGAAAGTCAGGGAAGGGAAGCTGTCGATTGCATACGCACCGGGCGCCCTGGTTTCATCAGCTATACGTTCGCGGCCCGCATTGATCGCAATCGACGTACGTCATCTCGGTAAAGTTCTCCAAAACCGTGTAAATCTTCTTAATCAACGGGTCCTCCCAGGAGGGTATTCGATACCCATACGTAATAAGCATGATAACGCTAGCAGAATACCTCCGATTCATCATGTAAAAGTCCTTCGGGCTATTCAAGAAATCGACCAAAAGCTGCTTGCTCTCAAAGTCCTGCACTGGTTGATACTTTACACTCGTAGTCAAGTTCAACAAGGCGTGGCTGTGCTTGCGAATCGAGCGCCATCGGGCGCCGTATGGCATAAAGAGCTGTCGTCGACCTGCTGACATTACGTCTTGGGCGAGGGGGAAGGGCGCACGCGAAGAATACACTCCCGACTTCTTGTCCATCAGGTCCTTGACCACCTTGGGCGAGGAAAGCCAGACATAGTCTGTGCCGCCGATTTTGGTGTAGAAGATGTCGCCGTATTGCTTGTGCCAGTCGCTTACTTTTCCACGAACGGTTTCGCTATCGGCAAAGTCGAACATGTTGCCTACAAAGGGGAGGCCTCGGGGTCCGGGGGGTAGTTTGCATCTTCGAGGGTCCTGAGGAGGTTAATCGCCTAGGGAGCGGAACGATGGCGTGTGAGGTGTACCTTGACGACGTTGGGAACGAGGTAGAAGTATACGGTTGCTAGCAATAGGAAGGGGGTCGTGATGATGAGCAAGGCTTTGAAAAGAGTGGATGAAGTGGGTAGTTGCAAATCACCGAGTGCACTCATGGTTAGGGTGTGGGTGTAGGCGCAGGAAGTCCAGAGTATGTCCTAGTGCGACATGTGAGTATCCAAACCAGATATCCAGTAAATCGTGTCGAGTCGATGTCGTCCCAAGATCCTCCGAGGCCCGAAAAGATATTCTAGTTCGTCGTCCAAAACACCTTGGGAAGCTACCCCGGTCTCCATCACCCCTCATCCCCGCACAGTGAAATGCCCCACAATCCCTCCTCTTGAACCAGCGCCATTGGTCTGTTAGTAAATCGCCACAATGATAGTCGTACAAGCACTAGGGTATAGACAGTATAGCAAGACACGAAAGGGGATTGTACAAATGATGAATGAAGGGACGTGAACGTTCAGGGGGGCTGTGGAATGAGTGAGTAGACAGTGGGTGTCAAAAGAGTGTACTGGAACGAAAGGGAAGTGAAGAGAAAAGAACTGAAAATGCCACCACAACTGGCGCATGATGTGGAAAATATATAATATCAGAAGTAACGTTGTCGGGAGGGCACGGCGTGGTGTAGGGTGGTCGTCATGAGCCTGTGGTGTGATGTTGCGCTCGCCGGCGAGTCCCGACCGTTCGCTGCCTCACCCACGAAGCATCGCGTGTTCCCCGACATACCCACGCCAGACGTTTGACAGAGCGATGTCACCGATACAGAATCTTTGCGTCGGTGAATGCCGCCCATTTTGTGAACACAGGGAGATGATGCCTGTAGTGGAAGAGATGAGGGAAGCAAACGGCGAAGAACGGTTCGCTGGCCGCGTCGAGGCAGCCGCGCTCTGATTGGTCGAAATCCACAACGCTGTGCAACCACATTTTCTTTTCAGCATTTAGTCACAAGAATCGCATACTCTCTATATCGAGCATCTAATCAATATGCTAAGCTCAGCACTTGAGCGGTGAGGCGTCGTGAGCGCAGCCATAGAAGCTTCGTGGGTAGTGGCGCCACCCAAAATCTCCCGATGCATGGCTCAGCAATGCGCAGCAAACAACACCACATCGTATCGCCGGTCTCGTGACTACCTCGTACTACCAGCTCTGTCACCGCAACAATAGTGGGACATGGATAATTTTTTGCTATCTTAGATCAGTATATAAGCCTTCAACCATGGCGACTCCCAATACCTTTCCCATCCATCCACAACACAAATCACAAGTACATCTTCGGTCAATCGACTACACTCCAACCAACTCAATAAGTCTTCAATCAAGCCACCGACTTCGAGACCCCCAATTCAAAACAACAACTCAATGACGGGCCATCAAGACCAACAACACGCCGGCGCCTGCAGCGGCCACTGCCGGGCCCAACGAACAGCCATGAACTACTACTGCTCCGAGCAGTACGAGAAGGAGAAGGCGGCTATCACATCATACGAGGAAGGCTGGGATCGCTGGGACGGACCCCTCTACCCGTGGCGGGAGACGAATCACCCAGTAGAAGAGGAGGAGCATTGGGAGGGATGCTGTTCAATGGAGAATGAGGAGACTGGTATGTCGATCCACAAGTTCGTATTGATGCGTGACTAACGGTACGGGTATAGCCAAAACACCCACAACGACACAACCTCAACTCATCCGCTCGTCAAGCTCCGACTCCAACGCCAGCGCAGTGAGCTCCGGCCTGTGGAGCGCTCGATCGAGAAGCCCTTGCGCGGTGTGTGGGCGGACAGGCGCACCGCCTCATCTTTGAGTCCGACTGCGGTTTTCGTTCCTTTTTGGCGCACATTGTGGTTATTGCCAAGGTTCTTTTAGACTGAACGGACTGCATTATTGGTGTAATGTAATGGCCTACAAGGCTTCCGGCATTGTTAGAGAATAGAGAAGAATCAAATCAAGTGTTTCCAACATACCGTTTAGATATAAGTTCGTTCTTGTGCTATCCGCTGTACGTCCTGTCAAGTACTGTAAGAAATCAAAGTCGCAAAGTGAAGCAACGCAGGAGAGGCGCAATACCTTGGATTCACGATCGAGAAAAGCCAATGTGATCGGCAAGAGCACACCAAGCAGTAGCATCCATCAGCAACGACTTTCCTCAAAGAGGAGCGCGTTTCGCGATTACCACGCGCACTCCCCGTTATAGTAGTCGCTCTTTGAAATGCAACCCGCGACTGTTGAAGAAGACATCGTGGATGATGGTCCTTGCTGATCTTCAGCACGGCCACTTCTCCCTTTGCCGTGGATGTTGTTGCTCGAAGAACAGCGGCAGCTCAGTACAAGGAGGCCAATGTTCGGGTGTTTTGGGGGCATATAGAGAGGTCTTCTGTCCTTCATCCTCCATCTCTTCTTCATCCCACTTCGTCTCCCATTTTCCAATGCAGCAGCGCTCGTTGGGGCCTGTGAACTTGTCCATTTCTTTCATCATCCTGTTTTGTCTCTCTTTCTTCTTCATCCTGGGTCGCTGCTTGATGCCTCTTGTCATACTTCTCGGGTCTCACAGGGACACTCGACTTCATCTACCTATCGGTATGTCGCCCTACAATCGCCCATCTGCGCCCTTGAATGCTGGTGCAACCTTGTCTATATGCATCTCGTCGCCGTCGTTCAGGGACAGCACAACAGCGTCACCGTCCGCCCCAAGCTCCTCGATGGCGAGGGTGGCTTTATATACTTTTTCGCTGGGTTGATGTGCGGCTTGTTGGGCGGTTCGGGCTATAGTGAAGCTTTTCGGTACCGAATCGATTTTTGCTCATTACCCAACTCGTCCTTTTTTTTTTTTTTGCTTCCTATGGCTCTTCTACTCATATGCGTCTTCGAAACGTTCTCATTCGGGTTCGTTTGTCCTTGATGAAGGCGCGTCCATGGGTAGGTGTGGGCCAAGCCGTAAACCGTTGAGCCACCAAAACTCATCCTGGGGCATCCATTGGTGTACGAAATTATCTCCCAACCCACCACACATCGAGCCGATACCGTCAGATCTTTCCCCCGTGTTGCGATGACAATTCGCAGTCGCTACGCCATCGAGGTGAAGCTCAAAGTTTCAGGAAATTCGATAAACCGGGGAAATGGCGTGTTCTCTGGTCCTTCTCATTGGCCGCTTACAAACTGTCATCGCGAAAACAGCCATCTCCAAGCACAAGTGTTTGAGAGCACAACCAACACGCTTCACGCTGCCAAGCTGACACTCCACCGAAACAGTCCCGCTAGGACCCCAACAACTTTCCCACACAACCCTGACACCACACGTGACACGAGCCGCTCGGAAACGGCCTCGGCAACAGCATCTCCCCTGCATCAAAAGGACGCCAATTCCCATGACTCGAGCGCTAGAATCCCGACTCTACGGCACATCAAAATCGTGGCCTTCCCCGCCCTCAAAATGCTGCTATAATAGCCCAATTAATGTCTGCGTGGCCAATTGCGAACCCCCAATTCCTCAATTCCTATCTACCATTTATAAATTTCCAGACGGCAATTCAATCCTAATCAGCACGAACCCCATATTCTGCACGAATCGATCCTTCCCCGCGTCCTGAACCCCTGCGCCGAGCTCAATCCCACCGCAATTCGATCAAGCCTCGGAAAAGCATTCCGAGCACTACAAGTCCAATTCCACGAGAATAGCAACACCTCCAGCAACGATATACGCAATGAGTGTCCCAAACACCAAAACGCTCTCCCTCCTCAGCAACACGAGCGACGACTTCTCCCAACACCGCCAATCCCTCCTCCTACGCGAACTTGAGCTCCTCCTCGACC
>JAFHBV010000228.1:0-57394 GCA_019022785.1 Pseudomonodictys pantanalensis
ACACTAATTTTCGCCTTTTCTAGTGTGTTCGGAGATGTTTATAATAAAAAGTTGTGACGACGCCCAAAAACATTTTTAAATATTCGGGGCTAACCCCAAAAAAAAAAAAAAAAAAAAAGGCAAACTAACTCCTGATTGGGCACTCTCAACGTGCTTGAAGCGGCTCGCGGACGACGGGTCCGAGAAACAGGTTGGTTTGCTCGGGCCAACAATGAAGAGTTCGGTGGAGCTCTCGGCGGCGGTCGGCCCTGGGCCCATGCAAGATATCTGGGCGTTATATTGCGCAATGTGTAACTCAATCCTTGCCAGATGCAGTCTGTATGTAGGGCTGAGACTGAATTACCCTAGGATAACCGAGCTTACGGATCGGCATTGTTGTACCACTCAAAAGCAGGATCCGGCTTTGGAATTGACTGATGTGGCCCGGTGACGGGTGGATCCTTTGTGTTTATCGAGCCGACTATCGGGTCAGGGAAATTGGCGCGGCATGCCGTGTCCAACTCGGGGGTGATGAATCATTGTGCGCTCGCGGGATGCCTATCTGAAGTGGACGCTCCCGAGTGCATTGGCTGAGTGACCCGAATGTCACGTCAACACGCTGTATGACCCGTGGTAAACTTTGGGGAGCCTATGCCACATCAGCCAGACCCAGAAAGCACCGCCAGGCAAGACTCTGCGAACAAATAAACAGAGGGAAGAGCTTGTACAACAGAGGAGAGATCTTGAACAACAAGCTGCCACCCTAGCGAGGATTCAAAACACTTGCCAAAGTCGATCGGCGGCAGGCACGTCAAGCGGGTTCAGGAACCCAGAACCTTGGTGAGCGAATCATTGGCATGCATGTATGCACAGTCTGTACAACCTATAGGTTCGATTCAGATGCCATTATAATTGTCCAAGATCTCAGGACCCCTAGCTCTTGAAGAAGCAATATGGCTGCTTGCTAAACTCTATACTGCAGACACGAGACGCGTCTGCCCCACACGAACCCGATAACTCTTGCGCAGAGCTTATACAGCTCGTACTACGAAGACTCGTACTATTGATTTACTTCTATACCTATTCTGGGATTTCCAGATCCAAATCTGCCAAGTGACGGGTGGATGTTCATTATTTGAGACCCGAACGCAGTCACAAGAAGGCAGCAAGGCAACGAGTAGCACACGGCTACTGGCTCGGATCACCCAGTAACATTGCTTAAGATCTCAAGATCTGACCTGAAACCCACCCGACCGTGCGTCATGCACCTCGCTGTACTCGCTACCAGGGATTAGCTGCACGGATCGGGCATGTATACGTATACTGGTCGCACGAGGACAAGGTACGATCAAGATCTTCGGAGGAAGCCAAAATGCAGTTTTTGTGACTACACTGCGGGAAGAGGACGGGAGACCGGCGCGAGAAAGGAGTTCGGGAGATATAGCGATATTGACAGTGGGTCGTTCATGATGTTTTCTCGAGAATTGGTGTGGAGGAGTACTTCGGTCGCAGAGACCGGTTTCGGGGTCGTATAGGGCGATCTAGCATGGCAAATTGACGCATGCTAACTTGATGTTAACGTCGTATCAAGCTCACAGCGCAGCGAACGTTGTGCGAGTGATGAAGACCATATTGTAGCCCGTCGGACGAGCCTTCGCTACACAAACCATCGAGCTAGTCTGTACGTGATCATGTTCCTCATCGGTTGGGTCATCTCCGCAAGACTTCTTACTTTTTAGGTTGCTGTTTTGATCAATTTGTCCACCCAAATGCAAAGAATGCAAGTCATAACGAACTGAAAGTGCATAGCATGCAATGCCCAGAGAAGAGACCACTTTGAGTCCAGACATCGTGTAGCAAGCAAGCAAACATGCGTTGCGAGCTATAACAAATTAAGGATGATTGAATGGTTGGTTGTAATATTCAATGGGTATCGAAGTATTAAAGGCGATCATGGCGGACATACGCGGAGAAATGTGGTATATGTTACGCTTCGGTCACGAATTCGTTTAGCTCTTCTGCCGAGCTACTGCAGCTCTTCTCGCCAAATCCATCTCTTTCCAGATGCATCTCCTCTTCTTTCATGTCAATTACCTCGTCGGCGACGACCCCTGAGCATGGGGCGATGGCGGGAACGGCTGAGGACTAGCAGGTGCCGACAATTCCCGCGGAGATGTCGGAGATGTTGGCAGCTCGGAAGGTGCCATCGAGGCCCTATTATCGTGCAGATTCGGGCTAAGTCCGCCAGCAAATGTACCATCACCATTCGGATTCGGAGAATAGTATGAAACTGTGCTGCCTTCCATCTCGACTGCCGGCTGCGATTGCTGCGCATACCGTTCCTTTGGGCCCAATGACGTATCCGCCAGTTCGGGCTTCACACCGCCGACACCGCCAAACTGAGCATTTGGATCGTAGGCGCCGGTACCGTGGTAGCCTGCCATTTCGGCTGGCTGTTGTTGCGGGGCCGCTGCAGCCTTCTTGTTCTTGTGTCGTCGGAATAGAAAGAAAAATGCGAGCGCAGCGAGGGCAATGACGCCGAGAGGAACCCCAACACCGATTCCGACCTTTGCGCTGGTGGAAAGTCCACTGCTGCCACCATCACCACCGCCATTTCCTCCATTAGCTCCTCCTGCACTCGCACCGCCATTTGTTGTGTGTCCGGAACCCGTTTTTGACGATCGGCCGTCAGGAGCTTCTCTTGTGTCCGTATTGGCGGGTCCTGACACTGTACTCTCGAAAGAAGAGCTGAGGGTACCCTCGTAGTACAACCCGAGAGGTACACCGACATACCCGACGAAGGTGCCCTCGCCCAATGTCGAAGGTGGGAAAGCAGTTACCCATGGAACGGATGTCGTAACGTCTGGACATTGGATAACTGCGAAGGAACCGGTTGAATCTGTGGGATAGCAATCGTCTTTCCCAGAGCTGTAGATCGGGTTTCGACTGGGGCCTATTAGTATCGTAACTGGTCAAAGGATCAAGCAGCATACCTCGGACAGCATATTATACCGACCTCAGTCGACCTTATGCCAGGAACCATGACAGGATCCGTCCCCTCGTACGCTGTAACCCACCCATCTGGACATTGCGAGGCGGGAGAAAAGAAAGGTATCTGCTGCGCAGACGATTTGGCGTCCCAAAAGGAGCTTCCTGAAGGAAAACAGCTGAAGTCAAATGTCGCGGATGTACCACTGGAGCTGCATTTTGCGCCGTAGGGATAGAAGGATGAACTAGATTGGTCGGCGTAGGGTAGGAAGCAGCCGGGAGGAGGTGTGAAGACCGATGTTAGCGGTCCAATGACGGTCCGGGTTTGGCTCGAGGTTGGAGTTGGAGTGGGACTTGCAGCCATAGCGCTATATAGAGAGCAGCAATGGCTCGTCTTAACTCAAGATCAAGACGAATACTGCCGCGAACGCGCTGCAGAAGGTGTTGTACGAAGAGGTGGGAACCGGTTGCGGCCGCGCTGTCGAGCAGACGGCGCATTATAGCACCGCTACAACCCCCAAACTTCCCGTGTTCGTGTGGAGGCCTTACCCTAGGCCATCAACCCCAGCCTTCGTCCATCGACGAATGCTCTGATTGGTGACCTCGTTGGCAACGCCCCAATCAAGAGTTTCGTTGCAAGCCATCGCCTTGGCTAACGGTGATAAACGTCGCCCTTCCTCGTGGTGTACCGCCTCGTCCATCTTCGGTCAGCGTGGCGTGCCTGCCTTTCGGCACTGTGTCGGGGTCAAAGCCTGGAACACACAGCCTTATTTCCCATCCTCAGTGAGAATGCGCAGGAGGCTGAAGTGGGCGCCGAAGATGCCGCAAAGGAGCATGCGAGGTCAGAGAAATGACGGGTGTGACGGGTGGGCTGCGACTGCTGCGGCCGTGTGGACCGTGCACTGATCCTGAAATAAGACATGTGGGTCCTTGGCGTTCTCGCTTCGGCCCCTTTTCCTTTTCATTGGGGCTAAGGGTTGATCAGGAGCGAGGCTGCGTTCGTAGCCTGCCTCTGTCTGCCTCGAGGTCGCGACGATTCCTCTCTCCATTCCCTGACTAAATGTCATCTTGCAGCTTGTTGTCTCGAGGAGCGTCCGTGGCGCATATGCGCGTCGCACGTGAAATCTTTCGCGAGAAAGAGCTGTGCCGAGACCTTCGATGGACCGGGAGTATAGAGGAGCTGCAGCGAGAAGGACGAGTGTCCAGGCAACTGGAAGTGATGAAGCTGAGGCATCTTTAGCGACAAGGAAAATGCTTCGTGGACCGCCCGGTAGCCCTGACGGCGAGTCGCTGATTGTCGCCAGCCCATTCAAGAGCTATGGGATTATGTCCTACGACATTATGTATTGTCTGACACCGGTACTCTGTTTCTCTATACAGCATGCATTGCAGGCAATATGGATAGAATATATGGCGAGGCTGAGCAGCAGCACAACAGCAATCGAGTATCTCGAGCGGGGTAGCGATATAAGGTTCAGCCTTCTCATGTTTGTCCGATTCTTGAGATCGGTCCACTGCTTATTCTCTCACAACGTTGAGCGACATGTCATCAATATTCCCCGAGACGAGTTCTCATCCAACACCGACCCCGTTGCCTTATGTGATGACACCTTCCGGTGTTTGGTATGTCGAGTTCCACCAATCTCCGCAGCACTGAGATGCTAAGATATGCTCCCAGGGACGGACCAGACGGACCTTGGGCATCCTATGGATTGAACATTGGTGATGACGGAACTGGAAAAACCGGCCAGGTGTTTCGCACATTCCCGGGATTGTCACATTCGATTGTGCTTGTTCCCATGGAAGCAAATTTTTGCAACGATGCGCACAGGTCGTACCTGGCTTGCGCGGGCCGAGCTACTTTCCAATCCGAAAGGTCGAGCGCCTTCACTTCCCTGGGGCAGCAAGATGTGCTTAAAGGTTTGGGCCTGGATGGTCTTGTGGGGAAGTCTGACTCCACGCAGAGCCTGCTCTATGGCATAGACAATGTTGGACTTGGTGCTCCTTCCCCTGGTTCACCAATACAACCTGAGCAGACTGTGGCAGGCGTGTCTTCAAAAACATTCTTCATGGGATCCCTTGGCCTGTCGGATACATACTTCGACGTTGCCACAGGCAGAGGGTTCACCTTCCTCCAGAACTTCGCAACTTATCACAAGATTCCGAGCATCTCTTTTAGCTATACAGCCGGCTCATACGGGAGGAACCGTTCTTTGCCAAGCCTGGTGTTGGGCGGTTATGATAGAGCGCGATTCGACCGCTCCGCTTCTTTGAACGGGATCATCAGGGACACTGAAACAGCATCCGCTCCCTTTCCGCTCGCGGTGGTCCTCTCAACCATTACCGCATCAAGCAGCCTCGGCGATGACATTCCCACAACGCTTTACCTTTCGAGTGACGGTCCCAGCAATAGTCGCACCTCTATAACCATATGCATCGACCCGATCGTTACTCAAATCTGGCTTCCGCAATTCATTTGCGAGGAATTCGAGAAGACTTTCGGTCTTGAATGGAATGAGGATGCCCAACTGTATCTTGTCAATTCATCAACACATGAACGATTGCTACAACGGAATCCGAGCATCACCTTTTTCTTGAGCTCGTCGAGGCTCACTGGCGACGATTACCACAACTTTACCTTCCCATACTCAACTTTTGATCTGAACGCTACATATCCCCTAGTTGATACTTGGAGCTACTATTTTCCTTTGAAACGCGCGTTGAACTCAGATCAGTACGTTTTCGGTCGGACTTTCCTGCAAGAAGCGCACATCATTGTGGATTATGGTTCGGGGACCTTCAACGTTTCCCGAGCTGTCCCAATATCAGCGAATTATCAGCCTGATCTTGTGTCCATCTCACCACCAAGGTCTGAATCCGACATTACAGCCAACGGCTCAATGTCCATTACTCCAACATACATAAACTCAAGAGATTTGCCCCCGGGAGCCTGGGCTGGCATTGGCATCGTTGTAGCAATTGCAGTGATCCTATGCGGACACTTGCTCTATGCTCGATGGAAGAAGATGTGGCCGTTCATAAGTCCTGGGCAGCGTAAAGAGCGGTACGAATACAACAAAGCAGAATTGGGTGGTGCACCGGTCCGAGGAGCTGTGCCATGGGCAGAAGCTATGGACAGAGAGACTGGGGAACTTGAAACCAGCGAACCAAGCCATGAGGTCAATAGTGACCACGATGATTCACATGAAATTGGAGGTTCGACCGCGCTACATGAAATCGATGCAGGCCAATCGTTGTCTGGGACGGAAAGACGACCGGTTGACAGACCATAGTGAGAAATTCAGGAATGAGGACCGTTGTTAAGAACTTTGGGACATTGGATGATAAGCTGCCGTAAGATTATATGGCCTTGAGAATATATGGTCGACGTTTTGATATTGGATGAACGTACACCCGGCCTGTGGACGCCATAGTTGTTGCGGAGTCATTCGAACTATGCGTCCACATGATCCTGCATGAAGACACTTAAAAGCTGTGTATATACCCGCTGCCTGTGGCTCTGAGGTCAAGTCCGGGGAAGATCGAGATTGGCTGCTGGATTCGGTCAGATGGCCAGCAAGCAGGGATTGAGGAAGAGGTTCAGCACTGAGATTTGGACAAGGGCGGCACTTCATGTGAGGCTTGAATCCAAGATGAGAAAGATGGATAGTTGTTGTGCAGCCAATGTGAACGACGAGGAGAATGGTGATCAGAATGGAGCTTTGAACAAAGGAAACATGGACATCTATACATACCTGAAATTTTCGATTGGTTGTAAGAGACAAAAGACATTTTATACGCAAGTCTGGTGCAATGAGTTTTATTTAATGCACCAGACGCAGCGTTTATTCGCTGTAGATACATGGTCTCGAGCTGCTAAAGCAATGTCACACAGATAGCCTTCGCTTCTTCGAGTGTGTCTTGATCCCCTCTTTCAATTATGCGATATCTTTCTTGTCCTGTAGAAGGTCCTTGACTAATAGCTGGTACTTTTGGCGGAGTACTTCCTTCCTTTCCCGGCGAAATCTGGAGAGGCCTTTGCTTTCGTCTGTGGGTTTGCGCACGATCATCTTGTCATGTGTGGTTGGAGGCTTTTCAGTCGACCCATGATCATTTGAAGACGTTTGTTCCTGTATTATCTTAGTAGAGTCTTGGAAATGTCTGCTTAGAGACATACAGCAACAGGCTCGGAGTCCAGTTTGGGCTCAGTGGGAACGGACATACGAACTGCGACTGGTAGTGGAACGATGCTGGACGACCGCTCCCGCAGCACTCGGTACCCGGTACGCAGAGTACCAAATTGAGCTGGGAAGCTGGAGAGTCTTAGGAGAGCATCCTCTGTGATGCTAAAGACTGAAAGTGAGATACACGCTTGGATTGGATCCATGGATAGGCCTAGGCTTGGGTCGGCGACTCCACCCCAGCCTTGAGCTTCGTGTCCGAGCGTAGAGAACGCACGAAGACTATTTGCGAATTCATAGTTTATATTTGCAACCTTAATAATGCGGTCGAATAAAATCTATCCCACAAGTGTCTGATTACTATTCTATTAAAATCCAGAACTAAACGCCGATAAATGCTAGAAACCAAACTATGCACCAATTACCACATCATCTCCCTTTCATCCCATATCATTCGGACTCCTCGACGCCTACTCATCCTTCCCTATCCCCGCCAACTCCTTGGCCCACGACAGCCTCACAGTCATACCCTTATCCTCAACCTCCCACTCCTTATACTCCTCGGGCAGATCTTCACTCTTGGTCCCATTCGCCGCCAACTCCAACAACTTGTAGTACATCTGCTCACCCATATTGCTCAATCCATACATACGTCCATCCTCCAACACTAAACCATCCGGTGTCGCAAGTTTCTCGCACTCTTCGCCCTCGCCCCTAGCCACCCTGCTCCTGCGCACCTTTGCGCTGCCCTTCAGCCAACTGCCAGCACCGAACTCACTCTGGCCTTCAGCCGGATGAGCCAGGCACGAGGAGGTGTGGGTGCCGATGTTGTCGGACTCGATGATCTGCGTGGGGTGGCAGCTAACGCCTCCGCAGGACGCCCAGCCGAGTGCGACGGAGGATTTGGGGAGATCGATGAAGCCTACACTGCCAGAAGTGGAGCCTACTCTACCGTAACTGGTGTAGGTGCAGGTTTTGGCGGGGAGGGAGAGGTAGATATGGTAGGCGCCTGTGCAGGAGGTGCCGAGAAAAGTGAGGGTTGTAGTTGCTGTGGCCGTGGTGGCGAGGAGGGGGAGGATGGTGGATGCGGATGGGGTCCTCATTGTTGTTGAGATTGAGATTGGTCGGATGACTCAAGGCTGTTCGTGTAGATTGTTGATATCTTGGGGGTATTGGAGCTGAAAATTGCTGTTGAAGTGTTGTAGTACGGTGGATGCTTGTGGATGACGTTCTTTCTAGTGAGCAGATCGAGAATACTTATACCTTCTTCACTTCTCTGATGATACACTGCTCGTCCTGTGAACACTCTGTCAGGTATCATACGGTACCTTGCATCAAAGCCTCAACTTCCCCGAAAAAACCTCAACCCTACGATTGCCGAATGCCTCTTTCGAGTAACCTGCATATCGTGAACGCTCTGCGCCACAACCCTCGACCAGAATACTCTCCGCATTGGAACTTGCCGCTGCACAATGAACAATGTAGCTAGGCTAAATCTGTATTGTTCCTTTCAGCGAGCTTGTGAGGGTCAAGGTACGCGACGGGTGGCGCTTGTCCAGCCGCGGCGTCCAATGTGCTGGTTTGCCTAAGCTTTCGACTGCGCCACGAGGCTGCATACCGATCGCGCACCTGTACGGCGTCCAATGCACGTCTGTACATCACTGAACCCTGCGAGATATGTAAACACGATGCTGATTGGATAAAAATTTGAAGATGTACCTCCCGAGATATTATTAGAAAGGCCTTCCAGGCGCCTTAGTGCTTCCTTTTGAGCGCCAGGAAATGCAACGGTGCAACAATGCAACTGTACTCCATAACCATACAATGCTGTACACCTCGCGCCTCACCATCTCTGCTGCTGGTGCTGCTGATATGCCTCCCATTGGCGCTCTAGACCTTCCTGATGCCCATCCGCTTTTGGCATATTCCCTATATCGCCCGGCGTATGCGGACTCGTCACAGCGCTATCAAGCTCATGCCTCAGTGCCAACTTGTGCCCGTCACCGGGCATCTCGTGCCTAGTCTCACTTCCTTGCAGTTCGTACTGCCTCGCTGCGTCATCGTCCAGCTGCGCCATCTGGGACTTTGCAGGCAGTTCGTGGCCACCTTTCGAACCATATGTTTCGGCTGGCTGCTGGTACATTTCATACTTGACGGCGTCGCCTTCGGAGGGCATTTCGACTGGTGGTCCGGCGGGAGGGTCGTTCCCTGGGAAACTTCCCTCGAGTTCTTTGGCTTTTATTCGCTTTCGGCGGCGGCAGAATATGAATGCTAGGATGGCGAGGATGATGGCCACGGCGCCGATGCCGACGGCTATCCCGGCGATGGCGCCTGTGTCTAGACCGCCTCCACTCGAGGAGCTTGATCCAGAGCTGTGTGAGCTGTCGCCGGACGCGGAGCCATTCGATGGAAGTGTGATTGTGATGATGTTTTGTTCTGGCATTGGGCTCTTGAAGAGTGCTTGGTGAACGGAGAAATTAGAGCGCTCGTAGTCCGCTATTATGTATGCTTCTTGCAAGAATGTGCGGCCTAGTCGGTATTGTGTATCGTTCGCAGCCCGCCGTATAGGGAAGTAGTTTGTTGCATTTTCGTAGAAGGGATATGAAGCCTGAAGATCGAAAGCGCCATAGGGGAGGGTGATAGAGACCGTCGTCGCAGCGTTATTGTCATTGCCAAGCGAGAAAGCAATGGAAGGGTTCAGCTGGGTAAGCTGATCGTGTATAGTCTTATTGACCAGATATAGGTCGGTTTTCGCATCGTACGTCAGACCAAACGCGGCTTCGAAGCGATCGCATACTTCGCGGGGAAGCCATAGATGGGAGACGGTGGAGTCGATTACGGTATATATGGGGGTCGATCCCAGGCTTTGAGATCCTTGTAACGTATTTGTGCCGAGTATGCTTTGAATGCCGACGCTGAGCACCTTTGAATCGTCGGATCCGAAGGGGAACGTCTGTTCGTTGGCGGTGAAGCGCGATGCGTCGTATCCACCGAATGTAAGACTGCCGAGGGTTTTCGGTATCCTGTACGCGGCGCCGGCGGTGTATGCGAAAGAAAGGCTGGGTATCTTGCTAGAATTCTTCAAGGTGTGCATAAACGAAGGTTGCGGGTACTGGAAGTTTGTGAAGTTTGAGGGTTTCGGTCCAAGGCCGAAAAGTCCCAAGTAGAAGCTCTTTGTCGCAATTCCTGCTACGACCTGCCCCTCCTGCGTCAAGCCGCCGGAGTTTGGGAGTTCAAGACCGACAGTGTCGAGGCCGTATAGTCCATTCTCGTTCTCGATGCCGAAGATCTGATCCTCCAAGTTCAGCGAGTAAAGCCCAATCGGCTTCCACGTCGACGATGCGTTCGTGAGAAATCCATTGCTGTTCTGTCCATTGAACGGATATGCTCCCCTCAAACTCCCACAATTTGATGGATCGTCCTGGGTGCAACCTTCAGGAACTGGTATTATCGTCTCCGATCCGGAAGTCGCGGGGAGCACGCGGAATGTCTGCTCTGGCGTGCCGACGCGCACAATGAAAGTCGACCACCGTCCATCGTTCCCATCCCAAGCCTGCGACGGCGCATAAACGAACGGCTTGGGCGCGGTGTTGTTCACATCTCCCATCCTTCTATGCGGTGCCGTGCAGACGAAGCTCGATAGTTAGAGGGGTCGCGCGCAGCGAAGGATTAGGAGGGACACGCGGAAAAAAGTGAGTTAGACAACTGCCTCCGCCTGGGCCCGCACCTGGCCACCAATCTGATTGCTGACATGGATCTAAGCCTCTCCAGGGAGCCTTCCGGGATGGCCAAGTAAACGTTGTAGGAATGGAGCCAATCAAATTATGTCCCGACCTATGCATCCATTTTGGCCCCCGTCCCGGGCGTTTACGTTTATGCGATCCCGGTGGCTTGCAGACAACGAGGCTGTGAACAGGAACGGTTGTTTCGAAACAAGATGGTGGTGTGAGAGAGCGGCTCGGTTGCCTCAAGATGCGAAATGAAGAAGGCATGTTCTAGTCTTCATCGTAGAGTTAGGTAATGATGGATTATGCCAGTCAGACATGGGCGATGTTAGAAGCTGTCACTGACTATCACAGACCACGCGAAGTCTTCAGGGACACGCCAAGAAGTCACTTCCGGTTAAAGCCCCCACTAGCGCCACAAAATCTCACCTCACGTGACTCCCCTGCGCACGAATCTCCCAATAATCCCAGCCCAACCCGGCTACGACGGTAAGCAGTTGTGGAGCATTGGACCCGTATTCGACCGAAGGATTCAAGTTGCGAGGAAGATTCATGGCGCCATGGCACTCAAATCATCGGGGGCATTCAGCGAGTGCATACGAGGCGAAAATGATCGCTATTCCTGGGCCACCAAGGTAACTAACCGCCCGTTCCCGAGCTCATATATTGTAGCCATGGGGCGTCCTGCACAAAATGCAGCCTTGCTACGCTCTCTCGTTTCGCAAACTCCGTCGTTACCATGGTGCGTGTTTTGAGGAAGTCGGGCGTAAGTGCCCTGCTGGGGGTGCAGATCGCACAGGCGCAAATGGCAAGTAAGTGCGCTTCCGCTCAGCTTTCTCGCCCGAGAGAGAGCAGTTGAAACAATGTTTGGAAACTAATATTACGGATCAGCAATAACACAGAGCTCGAATTTCTCTCTTTCGCGTACTTCGTCAAGTGCGCCTGTCGAGACAGGGGCACACTGCTGCGTCATGTGAGTGGTCCATTTTCTACATCCGTCTAATGTTGCTGATGCATCAGCAGCGTCCCGATAGATGTTGGACTCAACTTCTGGTGGAATGAATCGCTCACGGCTACCGTCGCTACCGTCATCACCCAATACCTGCAATACAACAATACCGTCCTGACAACTTCGACGACGTTGTATAACGCTACAGCAACCAACGATGTTCACGCCACGGCCGGTATCATACCCGGGGACAACTGGATCTACAGCCAGACATTTTATGGCAACTTCACGACCACGTTAGCGAACACGGTCATCGCCTCGCCTACTCCATTCGTCCAGATCGGCCAGATAGGCTATTTCAACGGCACCTACACCCAGGGCAGCACCGATACCGCGCCTCAATGCGCCAGTACTGCAGCTTTTGGCAACGAGAACTTATACTATGTTGATCCAAAATACGCCTACGTTGAAGACCCTCCCGTTGTGCGGACCACTCCTGTTGCGTATGCCAATCCACCGCCCAGCGACATCATCGAGTTCTGGATCAAAGCAACACCGACAATCACAGACGTGCTGCCGGATCTGAGGTCTTGCGAGATTCCGTCAGGCTCGGGAGAGCCCAGTGTGCATGTTCCAGTCACGGGTCTGACAAGCCATGAGACGACAACGATCAGGATGGAAGGCAAACCCCCAGGCACAGTTGGTGAGCCGACTCCTTCATCACCTCCTAATGAACCGGCATCGACTCCAACGCCCAAGCCGACCGAACAGCCAAATCCCCCACCGCCGTCGTCCAATCCACCACCAAACAACAGCCCAGGCCAGCCTCCTGCGCAAACAGGCGGGAACTCCAACCCCAACAACCCACCATCAAATCCATCGCAGCAAGTCCCCCCGCCTCCGCCTCCGCCTCAACCCACAACCACGCTCCCCATCGACATCACACCCGTCCCCCTTCCACCCACACCTATCACCAAAAACCCCGGAAACCCATCCCCTCCCCCAACAGCCGGCGTCGTCCTTCCCGGCGGCTCGACCCTCCTCCCCGGCTCCTCAACCACCATTAGCGGAACACCAATCTTCATCCCCTCCGCCTCGCCCTCCATAATCGTCATAGGCTCCTCCACGCTCCCTTTGACGAACCCAGCTGCTCTCCCAATACCTATAACGCCCGTCCCCAACAACCCTGGCCCGGCGCCCTCCACAACACAAACTGGTGTGTTGCTGCCAAACGGCGACACGCTGCTCCCGGGCTCCACGACCACAATCTCAGGCCACACAATTAGTCTTGTTACTTCCGAACCGACGGCCTCGGCGCAGAGCGGTGCGCCTACGGGACCGGTGGTGGTTATAGATGGCACGACGGCGACTTTGGCCACGCCTACGCTGCCCGCGCCGGGGCCGAGCGGGATGGGAACCGGGGGATTAATGACGGGAACTGGGGGTGGAAGTGTGACAAGCTCGGCGCCCGGGGAGCTGTTCACGGGTGCAGCGCCGAGGCAGGATGGCAAGGTTGCTGGGATGCTGGTTGCGGCTTTTGGTGGGGCGGTCGTTGTTATTCTGTGAGTGACGAAGGAGAAAATGAGTTTAAATAATGCGTAATGTTCAATGATATCCCAGTGTTCATAAGTGGACGAGTATAGGAATGTGAAGCCGCGTTGAGCGGTGTGGAGGATGGGCGTTGTTCAGGAAGGGCGGCTATACTATATCAGCCTACGTAGCATTATACGTCGCGCCCAAACCTCATCGATACAAATCTTTTCCTGAGTGTCTTCTTCCCCCACGCTTTCACCTCATGTAGACTTGCGCTCAAAAACCATCCCCTCCCTCAAATCCGCCCTCGCCGCCGCCCAATTATCCCTAAAGAAATTGATCCTCGGCATCCACGGCCCCGTCCGTCCCGCATGCGGCAACACCGCACTTCCGACCTTAACATACGTACTCGACAACTGCATCGGGTTGACCGGATCCTTGGCCTCTTCCTCTCCAATCTTCGGCGTCGCAGACGTATACCCCGCCTCTCCCATGAATTTATACAGTCTCGTCAGCAACCTCGACGCGGTATCCGAGCCAAGCGTCCAACTCGCATTTACGTAGCCGATGATGAGGCCCATGTTCGGCACGCCGGTGAGCATGCACGAGCGCCACGTATATGTATCGGGAATGTGCACCGGTTCCTTGTCGACGGAGAGGGGAATGTCGCCGCAAATTCGCAAACGTAAGCCAGTCGCCGTGATGATGATGTCGGCGGGTATTTTCTCCCCACTATTCACTATTATTCCGTCTTCCACCACCGTCTTGATTGTATCCGTCACGATGCCCGCGCGGCCGCCCTCAAAGCACTTGAAGAAGTCGCCGTCGGGAGTCATGCACAGGCGCTGGTCGAACGGCTTGTAGGTCGGCTTGAAGTGCGGATCCATGGGGAAGTCTTTGGGGAGCTGGCCCTTCGCTGCGCGGCGCAGGACGAAGGACATGAGCGTTGGGAAGCGCTGGCAGGCTAGGTACATGAGGTATGGGACGAGGATGAATTGTATGCGTTTTATGCGGAGGCTCAGCCACTTCGGGAATATGCGCTCGTACAGCAGTGGTTTGTCGCCGGCTTTGGGCTGTGGTATGCTGAGCACGTAGGAGGGGGAGCGCTGGAGCATGGTGACGTGCTTTGCGCCGCCGTCGACGAGCGCGGGGAGGAGCGTTATTGCGGTTGCGCCCGAGCCGATAACGATGATGCGTTTGTTGGCGAAGTCGAGGTCTTGCGGCCAGAATTGTGGGTGCACGCTCGTGCCGGCGAAGGTGTCCAGGCCTGGGATGCAGGCGTCGAGGGGCTTCTCGTAGTTGTAATAGCCTGTGCCCATGATGAGGAATTTCGCCCATATCGTTCTCTCGTGGCCGTCATTGTCAACCGTCAGCCTCCACCTTTGCGCATCGCTGCTCCAATCCGCGCCCACAACCTTGTGCCGCAGCCGAATGTGCTCGTCGATGCCGAATTTGCTCGCCGTCTCGTGCAGGTACTCGACGATACTTGCGCCCGTTGCGATCGGATTCGGCTTCAGCCAAGGGTTGAACTCGAAGCCGAAGGTATGGAGGTCAGTGTCTGAGCGTATGCCGGGGTACTTGAAGAGGCTCCATGTGCCACCCAGCTCGTGCCGGCCTTCGAGGATCGCGTACGATGCATCTGGGAGGGCGGTTTGGACGCGGTAGGCGGCATTGATGCCTGAGAGGCCCGCGCCGATTATGACAATGTCGTAGGAAGAGGTTTGTGGGGTAAGGTGGCCGTTCATGCTGACGCCGAGAGGTACGACTGATGCGTTGGACAGCCAATAAGCAGGCCAGGGGACGGGCGAGCCAGCAGGTGTTCGCAGCGTGGTTGCGATATCTACTCTGGGAGTGAATAGGATGGTAAATGATACAAAAACAGGTGCGAACTTCTCCCACATACGTAGGTATCGAGATACTTGCGGAAAGGCAGAGGCAGTGTAGCGGTGGAGAGCCGACGACAAGGCATATGCAGCCACCATCATCGCACCGCATATGAAGACCCCTCGGGCGCCATAGCCGTCTCCCCCAGCCTCGCACCACAAAACCACGGCTGGACGACTTGCCGAAGGCGTTCAAGCAGCCAACAAGATGTCAATCCGAGAACGAAGAGACGCATGCCCGCCGTGCCTCGGCTGTTTCCTCTTGCGGCAAGTCTGCAGAGGCGCTTGAGAGCCACGATCAGCGATTCGGAGAGCACACTTCCCGCGTTGGAGAAAACCTCCTATACGAGAGCGTGAGGTATTCATATCGAGGCTTGGCCGCTAGTTTTCCGCCCATTACAATTACACATGGACCCGAGTGGAAGGTGGACTGATGCCTAGTTTCCGGCCATATGTCCGGTCGTACAACAGAGCTGAGGGACACTCGTATATCTCCTGATTGCTTCTGCTTGGGACACCCGCCTTTGGTGGGGAATCACTCTCTCATGATCGTGGCCTGTCCCGCCAATCGATGATGAGAAGCCAACAATGGTGAAACTGCATCATTGAATCTACCACCAGCACACGAAGCCCACCAAATAACCAAAAAAAAATAAACATACGAACTAGCAAACCTTCCCCAAACGCCCCTCTAGTGCTCGTCCCCATGCAAATACTATATACAATCTATCCATCCCCCTTCACATTCCCCTTACCTCCTACACCCTCCCCAGCAGCAAAATCTCCCCCTCCGTCGCACTATCACTACTAACGTACATCCTCTCCCACCCATCCTTCGCAATACTAACCGGCCTAAAGCACTGCTCCGTACTACACTGACTCACATCCGGCGCGAACAAAATATCCGTATAACTCCCATTACTATCCCTCACCTTACTCTTCGGCCCAAAGCCTCCCGCACCCTTCGCAAACGGCACTTCCACAATCTTATACCCCGTCGCCGGCGTGCGGTCCCAAGACCCATGGAACGTGACGTACATCGAGGAGAAGTCTTTGCTGAAGACGCCATCTAATGGGGCGGAGTGTGCCTGCATGGCGAGTTTTGCGGGGGTCGAGCGGTTGGTGCATGTGTCGTCGGTGAAGGTGGTGTTGGGAGCGAGCACGAATTGATCGCCGACGGAGAAGGCGCGGTCGGTGATGCCGGAAGGCTGCCAGACGGTGTAGCAGGTTGGGTAGCCGTACCATTGCTTGTTTTCTACGGATGGGTCGCCCAGGTAGTTTATTTCTTCGGCCGGGTTGTCTTGGTGGATATCGGTCGAGGCGTCGCCGATGGTGCGGTGGATTTCGTCGGATGCGTTTTCGATTTCCCAGAGCCTAGGGGAGGTTAGCGAGGAAGGCAATGGGAGGGAGAAGGATGGATGGGAATGACGGAGGGAGGAAACGGAGGAACGTACATGCCATCAGCGTCGAAGACTAGACCTACGCCGTTGCGCAGCCCGTAGCCCATTTGGTAACCGCCGGTGACGTAGTTGTAGCCGTCTGCTGGGGTCTTGGTCATGTCGAAGACTTTGACGCATGAACGGCCTATTTTGATATCGCCAGCTTCGTAGTCGAAGTTGTCGTTTGATCCATGGGATACGACGAGGAGGTTCGGATGTTTTGGTGGGATCTCTAGCGTGCGAGTGACATGTCCGCGGTTGTCCATCCCAGTGACCACCGTTCGGGATGAGTTGCCGAGAGTCATAGTCGCTGCATCGTAATCCCACGCATAGACGCTTGTGGCAGAGCTTGCGTAAAGTGTCTTGCCATCCTTGCTGAGCACGATGCCGTGGTTTAGGTTTATGTTCTTTACCATCGTCTTGGAGGACGTGAAGCAACCGTCGGACCCAACCGTGTGCACCGTAATTCCTAACCCGTTTTGGATGACGATCAGATTTCCAGCAGAGTCGAAAGTGAGTCCTCGTGGTTGCATCAAGTCCCCAGCTACCTTCACGGCCTTCCAGCCTTTCGCGGTCGAAATCGGGGAGTGAAAATTTGACACCCCGGAGCAGGATACCGGCATGCCGCTCTGGATAGGCCCCGGCGTCGAAGAAGGCACAACGCTTGTGCTGAGCGTAGTGGGGCTGCTTGTGAAAGTAGAGCTAGGAGCGCTGCTTGACGCTGGGGGCACATCCACGATCAGATTCGCCGCTACAAGCTTGTCAAAGTCTGCATTCTTGGCCTGGGTCAGATCCAATGTCCAATGCGCAAAAGAAGAATGCACATTAAAGGTCGATCGGTTGTTCGCCGGCTCCTTTGGTAGCTTGCTCGCAAGACCGTGAGCGAATTTTGCTGTAGTATTTTTTGGGTCGAGATAGACGGGCTTGGACTCTGTATCCTGCCACATTGAGCAGCCTCTGCAGCGCACATTCAGTGTCCAGTGGGTTTTATTGGCGCCTGTGCCCTTCATGTATGTGTACTCGGCAGCATCGTAGGGCTGTGGCAAGCTTAGACCGCTAGGCTGGATTAGCACTCGTTCATGACGCATCTGTGCCTGACTCACAATGCCATTCTTGAGGAATAGATAGCGGTATTTGTAATATTGTTCGGCCAGCCAACGGTCAGAGGAACGTATGGCATAGTGCCACCCCACGAGAATCCCACCCAGCCATTGGCTATTGGAGAGACAATCTGCAGAAGAGTATCGAAAGGAGTTCCTACGACTGCAGTATCTGGAATCGCAACTCCGATTGTGAGTCCTTTAACGGCAGTGTAACCGGTGTAGCATATCGAAGTCGAAGCGTCGCAATACCGCTTCTGTGCCAACACTAAAAATCGTCAGAGCTATCGGTCAAAGTGTTCAAGGCGCCATACCTGTGCTTATGAGCACAGCTATTGCCGTTGTCGATCCGAAGATTTTCATGCTGGGCGCGAAGGAGAGATGTCGACCAAAGGTACTTCAAGATGGAAGGCATACTGCGGTTTTATCAGTAGGCCCCAAGTGCCTCGATGACGGACTGGCACTCTGTTTCTTAGAATTAATATGCATCCGTTAGCGACAATAGATGCCACGGCTAAGAGGGACAGGGGAGTATGGACTTTGGTACCCAATCCCGGCTACGCGATTGCATATCAGGCCATTGGCTTGGCACCCCCCGACAGTAGGAAATGTGGGATAGGAAGTTTCTCAGACGATCTTCGGCTTCTGATTTTGCGGAGGGTCTGGGGAACCCGCAGGGCAACGGCAGTTTGGAGTGTGGGGTTCGTATCCCGTGGTACGGATCTGGGGAAGCAGCGCGGCCACAGGGTCTCCAACACTTGGGAGAGGTCACTCCATCTCATTCTCTCGAGAGCACTCGGAAATGACGTGGGACGACGAGTGGGCTGAGTACCAAGAGCTCGCTAGGGGCAAACGCGGTGTTCTGCTCACGACGTTCCGGGTTTGGATTGTAGAGCCTCCTCTTAGGGGCTTGGACTGTGGGCGGCCCGGCAGGCACGGCGATTCCTGCGTTTCGTGTGACCCTATGGAATGTTCCGTAGATGAAAGTGCCATATTGTTGCTTGATTGGATTCTGCTGCGGTAAGACGACAATGGCGAGTTCGTGGTTTGGGCATGGCCACAGCTGACTTAACGGTTTAGATTGTCGAGGCTCCGGCCCTATATTGCTCTATTTAACCTTGAAACGTCAGCGCAGGATAGATTGAGAGTGTCAGCCTTGATCAGCCACGATAGGAGACGTGCCGCTCGAAGAAGCGCCGTTCCTGTACTTCGTCGGTCCGCCCGCCGAAAATCCACCCACTTCTGAGCCTCGCGAATCCGAGGTACATCGTGGCCGTCTCGGCCGTGACCTTTCTGGCATGATGCAGCGAACGCCAACACCGAGTCAATGGGGCTAGTAGTTTAGATCGCGGGCTTCAAGATCTATCGCGACCAGACGGAAGATGGAATAGCGCGAGACTATCGTGATGTTGATGACGCGAAGGATGAGACGGTTGATGGATGACGAAGTAGCGAACAAGGCCTGTGCACGGACCAGTGCGTCGGCCACGTGATGGTCTCCTGCACTGTTAAAGCTGTGGTGCAGCTGATGACAAAATATAGGAAAAGAGATCTGGGAGAAGAGATCTGGGGCCGGGTGCGGTGTTCTTATGTTGAATCCTATCAACCGATGAATGCATCCGGGCTGAGTAACGACACGCGTCTGGGCCATGTAGCAACCCCGCTTGGTTATAGGCGATTGTTGGGCAAGTCTGTCTCCGGTGGTGTGGTTAAGCCGTGTTCCTGCATTGTTGAAAGTTTCTTCGACTAAAACATTTGCTAAACTAGGACCGTCGTACGAATCTCCTGCCCATCCTGTCATGCCGGAAGAGAGAGTCGGAAAGATGTAGTCAATTCAGGTCATTCCATTATGTACAGGTGATCGCTTCAATATGTCGTGTTTTTCGTATCAGAAGCACTCCCAAAACGCCATGTTTTACTCGCTAGTCGTCCATTCTTCGTTTACGCCTCGTCCACAACATACCCCCATTCGTGTGACTCAAGCCCCTCCTGACCCCACATGATTCCCTTCAGCCAGCTCTTAAGCACCTTGGTGTAGCTGCCCATCTCGCCTTCAGCCCTTGGCACATCGAAGTCCGTCCCGCGGAAGTGGATGTGAGCCACAGGAGCCACGAACCACGCTGTACCCGTTGCGAAAGCTTCGACGAGTCGTCCCTCCCTGGCGGCCTCTTCGATTTCAAACATGGTGTACTTGCGCTCCACTACCTCCACCGGCTCAAGTCCATCGTACCCTGACGTGAGCTTCGATCGTGCTAGCTCAAGCGTGCTCCTTCGGGTGACGCCGTCCAGGACGATGCGGCCTTCCAAGGATGCAGTGACGAGCTGGAGCTTACCCTCGCGTGTCCGCCATACCACGAAGAAGTTGCTCGCACCAGCTTCCGTGACCTCGCAGTCGGCTCCGAATAGCCACAGGATCTGGTGGAAGCCCCTCTTCCTCGCCTCCCCTTGCGCAACAAGACTAGGTCCGTAGTTCGCGCCGACCTTTGCATACCCAAAGCCACCAGGCCATGCACGGCACATATCGTCCTGGCTAGCAAGAAGCTTCATGCCGCCCGGGACATCATCCATCTGTGGCATGCAGGCCAAGATGACAAATAGAAGGGCCTCGTTGGGTCGTTGCACGCCCACGGCGGGATCGGACGCAATCATGGTAGGTCGAATGTAGAGCATGCTTCCAGGGTGGGACTTGGATAGCCATCGTGGGCCATCGGTAGCACAGAGCTTCACGATCAGCTTCAGCAATTCCTCTGGTGGGAAGGCGGGGAGAGCGATCCGGTTTGTTGACATGAGCATGCGGTTGCAGTTCAGCTTTGGTCTGAACAAGCGTAGCTTGCCGTCATAGCCGCGATAGAGCTTCATTCCCTCGAAACACTCGGTTGCGTAGTGAAGGCAGGATGCTGTTGGCATAAGAGACAGCGGGCCATATGGTTGTAGTGTCGGGGCCTCCCATCCTGTCGCTGAAGTCCAACGAGCTTGTATCATGTGGTCGCTGCATACTTTCTGCGACGCTTGTTCTGTCGAGCCGATGGCGGGAACGGGCCGCGGTGCAGTGGTGTATGAGCATTGGAGAAGGGAAGCGTCCAGCTCGGCGAGGGGAGTAGAAGCACCACTTGGCGTGCTCGAGCTCGGTGACGGAATCTGGGTGATGGTCTCTGTGAGGGCAGCTGATTTCAGCTGTGACGGTGCCGTCTTCTTCAACGCTTGTGTAATGCCATCAGTGGTGAGTCTGGTCACAGACTCACTCTCCGCGGGTGGTGTGATGGCGATTGGGGGCATGGTATCAATGCTGCGGGACATTGTTAGAACCGTGAAGAGTGCGGTGAAAGGAAACTGAATGGCAGTGCTTTTATACGTACCTGACCGAGTGTTCGAGCGGAAGCTAGGAGTCACCGCTCTTGTTTTGCGGTATCGGCGGAAATCAGTATTTCAAATGATCGGGAATATTCCTAGTTGAGGTTTGGACGGTGCTGGGTATATGTACGTATGCAAGGGATGATGAGTCAAGACCAAAGATGAAATGGAGTAATAGCAATTGGGTGGGACCACAGGGTAGGACCTGCGCGACTTGTTATATACCAAGTGAAAGGTGATCGCGATCTCGGAAAATACATGTTTTCCCTACGGTTGTCACGATCTCTCGGCGGCGTAGGGCGTGCATCCGATAGATGCTGCAGGTGTTCCTGGACTATCCACTGGCGCCGCTTGTATCCGCGGCTGCGCTTGGTCCGACCAACGACTCATCTTCAGCCTCTTCGGTCCTGAAGGCTGATTTACGCCCAATACGAAATATTGCCGTACGGGGAGCGTGCGATATCGGCGCTCTGAAGATTCCATTGTAGTTGAGCATAAGAGTCGCGAGACGTGTAGTCTGCTACAATTTGCGACATGCTGTAACAGTCTCTGTCCTCGGATAGCTGCGGTCTAGTAATGGACCCTTGAATCTCGAAATCGCGATAAAGCCAACAATGCAGAAAATTCCTGCTAACCTCGAGTCAAGTGACGAGATCAAGGCGGCCATTGCGTATGGTAAGGGGCCAAGGCGCAAAATTGGAGGTGCAGAGCTTTCAAGTAGGAGCCGCGGCTCGATTGGAGGGAGGTGTCGTCCCGTAAATTGCCACCCATGTGTATCCGCATTCTACGCTTCGCTCATGCCGCTGGCCGATAGGACATGTGACGTCCGCAAGCCATCGATGCCAGATATGATACCATCCGCGACTTCCGCCACGCGTCCCTCCAGTGAGGATAGATCCATCTTAGTGACCGCTTTGTTGATCTGCTCCATGACCTCTTCCTCCTGCACCATTTCCGCCATGATCTGACCCTCTGTCCGCCAGTATTCCTCCCTCACTCCTCGCAGTGCGGGATCGCGGTTGATCGAGTTCGTAAGCAGCCCGAGAGCTCGTAGCTTGTGCATCGTCTCTTCTGCTTGTCGCGTCGTCGATTCAATCCGCTCCGCCATCGACGAAGGCTTCGCGAGCCAGCGGTTCGTGCTCGTCAGCCACAACACGGCGCCTAGAATGCCATCAACTGCCGCAAACGCAAGGTACCTCAGGAAGCGAATGCGCCAGTGCGCAAAGTCGATGTCCTGAAGCACCTTGGCCCGCTTATTCGCCCCCAGGTCATATGTTCCCAAGTACCAGCACTCTGCCACCAACAAGACCAGCCCGGCTATTGTAGCGTGTATTCGGAAGCGCGATCCTTCGGGGCCGACCAACGAGGAGGTAGCAAGACCGAGGACAGCGAGATGGAGGATATGCGGCGTGAGGAGCTTGGGCAAGCTGTATATGAAGAAGTTGTGCGAGTCGTCGCCAGTCCCTGTTGTGCACCATATGCAGTTCAGCAGCGTGTCCGGGCCATAGACCAAGTACAGCAGCTTATTTTGTGCACTCTTGCCGAACTTGTCCCGCAATAGTTCGTCCTCCTCGGTCAGCGGCCGCAGCATGCGCAGTCTCGTGAACAGCACATTCGCCTCGATCTGCAGCCGACTCTGTGTCTTGAGGAACACGTTCTCGGGCGCAAAGTGCGGGAAGGACAAGGCCAAACACACGACTGCGCTGACGAACAGGAGGTTGAGGGCATGCTGTACTTTCGGCGGGACGGGACGGACGGGTATGCTTCGGGAAGTCGCGCGCGCCGTGTTGAAGAGGTTGAAGAGTCGTGGGAGAAGGAACGGCCCGAAGACGATCAAAAGCGAGTGGATGCCCTTTGGCAGGAAGGTGAGGCGGGGGATTACGACATAGGAAATGACCAGTAGCCCGATGGACTGCCAGTTGAACATGCTGGCGGGCGTCGAGAGGCCGAACAGGGCCTGGTGCGAGACTTTGTGCGGCCCATGTGGGTGACGTGGGAATCTTTGGAGGGAGCCATATGCACGGACGCCCTAGATACCCCTGCACGGCTAGCCTGAAAACGGTCTAGCTCAATGCACCCTGCCTCAAGATGGTCGCATAAGGATTTCTCAATGTAGATGTGCGGATGAATGTAGATGTTCGGGTGAATGCAGGTGTGCTGATGAATGCAGATGAGTCTAAAGAGCACTGGGTTATCCTTATATCCTTCGCGGTAAGCGCTGTGCTGTTTACTGCACAAAAGAAGAGCAGTCAAGCTTTGTGGAACGGTTCATGGAGCAATGGAAAATGCTCAGAGCTTTCAGCTCAAACTTATGGCTACTGATAGTGGATTCTGGCAGATGGCCATATATTTCCGGGCGTCGGTCTCACTTGTTCCGTTGCCTCAGCACATTCACAGCTAGGATATGCGATCGCTGTCGATATCAAGATTCACAGTTTGCTACCTTCACAACAGACTCATATTACGCGAGTGGGTCTTTGAATGCCAAAAGGATACTTGGTCGAACACTCAACGAAATTCGCAACCACCGCCACTATAGAAGAACCTTTCTGCATCTTTACATTTCTGAAGATGACATCCAACGAGCATGTAAGTCCTATGGAACACCAGTGGCTTTAGAGACCGAGCTGACAAAATAGCACGAGCAAATCGAACCGGATACGCGCAGCCCCATGGCTTCTGTCGGCCACCAGGAGCACGTAGGTGTTTGCAAAGCCTCTCACAAAGATATATTGGCTGATAAGCGAGAAGACACCAAGTGATAATCAAGGCGGAGAGAGCGAGCACCTGCGCGATCTGAAACGAGATTTCACGGTGGAGTTCCACCGAGCCCGGAGACATGTCGCTAAAGCTGAGCAGAAGACGCTTGAAGCCAAGACACTGAGACAGAACTTATTGGAGCTGGGTGTCGCATTGCATGAGGCAGGGAAGGAGACTTGGGAAGCGAACGAGAAATTCAGAGGGTTGCTGCAGAAGTTGGACCAAATGAAGCTATGGTTATGAGGTTCTGCGATTCATCGGAAGATCCTCAAGGTATGTATGCCTTAGACAAGGAATGGAATTGAAAATATCATAGCGATGTCTTGGTATTGCAGGTACTAAAGGCTTAGCGACGTTCGATGAAGTGCATTGAAGCCATTGTTCCGATCCCCATGGTATTTTGACCATGTCAACCCACTCAGCAACCACGGATTTTACTAGAATATTGCACAATCATCAACACTTGCGTGTTTCGAAACTTTGGGACCCTTTAAAATGTTCTTGAACCTCCTTGTTGAATCTCACCCTAATAACAGAGCGTATGCTAGTCAACGACTTGCCTTATATTAAGCTCTGACTTCCCTCGTTCTCATTCCCGCAGGTCGCCATCACTCATCACGTTTATCCAACCCTCTCCTGACACCCACAAATCGCCATCATTCATCACACCTTTTCGAACCAACCATGATTACCCACGCCGGCTTTCACGGAGACAACAAGCCACCTCGACGACCGCAAGCGACCGCTCACAGCAATCCGCATTGATGCCTCCACCACGCCAAATATATACGTCGTAATGCGCTCAGGCATTCAATACAACGCCAATAGCGTACTACCATAGACTGGGCGGATCGTATCAGCCCACACATCCCGAGGACAAGCATGGGGTGCAATCCAGAGTTCTGCTCAGGCCCGGCAAGGTCCAGGGCGATCATTCGCGCATGAACAAATTTCTGTGGGCACATCCACTCGCGACGTTTCCAAGTTCTGGGAGGATGATTCGTTGCAAGGTAGTGCTAGGATATTTCGTAATATGGACTGGATCGAGGAGCTTGACACTGAGCCCAGACGTGGTTCTAAGAAAAGTGTGGACTCTAGCTGGCGGGTGCCGGGCGCACAGTAGGTGGTGCACTTGGAGATGGTGAAGTGGAACGAGACTACTCTGTTGAATTGGGCAAATACCATAGGTACCAGACAGTAATTGGCCCGAAATGAACATATCAAGCACGATTCTGTGTCATTTGGCTTGCATGTCCCTGCCTCGGTGCACACTGAATTGAACTGCGACTGGCCAACAAAAAATGTTTGTTTAACTGAGAGTTAGAATAGGACTCCTCACTCGCCCTTCTAATCTCCTAGTTCAAGGGGTTTAGACTCCTCGGCGTGTCTCAACCGTACTCATTATAACTACGAAATATGAGGTCCACGACGACAGATTGGTTCACCAATATCTCTACACACGTCAATCTATCCGACAAGCAAAAGCATGTTGAACTAAACTATGGCAACAGGGATACTGTGAAGTATTGGAGTTAGCAGGTGGGAGATTTCGTCGGTGGTACGGGACCGGGACGGGATGCTGGGCTTGCAACCTTCCAGCGCATGGAGTGGATTGTGAGGGTGACTGGGGATAGGGGGGATTTCGAAAGAGGGGGTAGGTGAAGTAGATGGGGCGTGCATTTCATACTTACTGGAACAACCTATTAGCTCTGGTTTCGAAAGCACTCGTAGAGACTCAGACGTTTCCAATGATTTGGAACCTGTCCAAATCTTGTGTCGTCTCATGTTTTCTAACGCTGACAACAAGCATATTTGTGCCACTCAACGATCTTTCGAGATTTTTCTTCAGGATGACTCCTTTGTACAAGCGCGAGCGCAATCTGGTATCTTAACAAACATTTGAAACTTCTTCTATAACCCTTGCGAAGGCCTCCTCATCTTGCTCTGCATTGCCTCCCTCTTTTGAGCTGTTGCGTCCCATGCCGACCTCACCAAGATCGCCCTTCTTTTTTCAATACCACATAGTTTCTTGAAGCCCTGTCAGCATGTCCGACCATCCCAACCGAAAGAAGTTAAGCTTTGGCGAGCTGATGGACCGCATGCGCGGAAAACCAGCAAACAGCGCTCAGAGAGCGCCTCCTGGATCGCAGAACCCACCTGTTAGATCACGACCCAACCCAAGATCGCAAAACACTCTATCTGGGTCACAGGACACACACACATTACCGCGCAATATGTCTTCTGCAGCCCCGAACTTGTCAACCGGAACTTCACTCCCACCAAGGGAAGGCCCGAGCCCAATACCCCCGCCACAACACGTATTCCTCGGGTCCCAGAAGCTACATGAGTCATCCCTAGACCTGCCTCCCGGCTCCACTCCTCAGACTGCATTCTTTCGACCACCCCCAACGGCTACTCTCTACATTGTCATGCGCTCGGAGACACATCAAGACCTCAAAGCAGCAAGACCATGGATCGGGATGCCAGTATCTGTCCACACGACTATTGATCTGGCCCACGAAAGCATGGTGGACCAAGCCAACAAGTTGACAGAAAACAAAAGAGGTCCTCCCTATACCCATATCCATACGCATGATCGGCCGCATGTGAACAGACGATACGATGCGATCAGATACTGGAGATTCCATCCCCATGAATTGCGGGTGGGAAATTTGATCGTGTCGAAGGGCTCCATGGCTCCAGAGGAGATGGAATGGATTGTGGAGATGGGGTCGGATGGTTCTGGAAATAGCGATGCATGGAGGGACCCCAATGTCATCGGATGAGTAGCATGGATATGGAAGGCGAGACAAGATTGAGAGTTTGGATACCTACGTGGTGTCTTTCGAGGGAAAATATGATGTTGTGGCTGCTTGCTACATTAAAAATCAGCTGTTGTTTCTAGCTTAGAGAAAGATCTTGCGGATTGGCACCCCTGGGCAGTTTGCGGCCTAGAGGCAACCAGATCATTGACCGAGGATACTCTTAAGGAAGAAGTTGAAGCGTATTCATACGATCTTTCATCTCAGATCCCCTCTAATGTACAGCTTCATCTTCACTTGAAGAAATAGCGATCTTGCTGGTCGTCTTGGTCGTTTCGTCTATGGGCGTTGGACGCCCCATGCTCCCACTTCGAACAGCCTGCATGGCTCAGTATCACTAACTGTCTAGCAAGCGTACGGTTGAGAATGCATATGTGGTGGAGAGCCTAATGGAAGGTGTTGATGAAAGCAAATCGGTGTTTGACGGGACGGAAGACCTCATTGACACGACGCACAGACCACTCCCGCCCTCTTCCCCACAGCGCCAAGAAGGGTCGATCTGCCCCTGGCATCCAGGTCCTCATTCTTCCACCACTCATCTACCACCAAGCATATCTCTCCACAATGTCGCCTTGTCTGTCCTTGGGCTTTAGAACCCTTGGCATTTAATGGCAAAGTCATGGCTTCTGCAATTCGCGTCCAATCCACTCTCGAAGACCAAAACGATGAGGGCACATGGCAATGCTCCCAGGGATCCGGAAGAATTACAGCGTGTACCTGGTCGACGACATTTGGACCGGGGAGATGGAAACTTGGGGCGACGTTCATTTACCAAGCGAGGATGCAATTTAAACGTCTCATGCGCATCGACGGGGCGTTATAGGGAAAGTTCAGCAGAAGACTTCGCGCGTCAATTGCAAGATGAAGCTCTCAGTTCTCGCTACCTTTACAACTCTCATTCTCGCCGCAGCTACCTGGCCTACTGGCTGTGACTTCAACCTTGTTGGTTTCGGCAAGGACAATCCAATTGGGCCCACCACTGGCGGCAAGGGAGGCGATACAGTCACGGTGTCGTCCGTTGATGCTCTCGTCTCAGCTGTTGCTGGCGATGAACCGAAGATTATATACGCAGAAGGCAAATTCAACTTGACCTCGCGTCTACAGATTGGAAGCAATAAGTCCCTTATTGGTGCTGGCAAAGGCGCCGAGATCACCGGGTCTGGCCTCACGATTAGGAGCAGGACCAATGTTATCGTGCGGAATCTTGGGATCCGATTTATTGTCGACAACGACGGTATCACGATTCAAAACAGCACTCGCGTGTGGATTGATCATAATGAGTTCGAGTCTGAGATCACTCGTGGTCCGGACTACTACGACGGCCAGTGCGATATCGTGAGAGCTTCGGATTGGATTACGGTACGCATTTGGTGTGGTTCCTCAAAGTAAATGATTCAAGCTTCCCGGAAATAATGCTGAATGACGGCAATAGGTCAGCTGGAACTACTTCCACGACCACTGGAAGTCCTCGCTCGTAGGCAACAGCGATGCACTCCGAGACGTCGACCAAGGCCATCTGCATATCACCTACCATCACAACTACTGGCAAAACGAGGGTACCCGAGGCCCCGCAGGTCGCTTCGGGCACCAACACGTCTTTAACAACTTGTACCAGGACTTCCACTACCAAGCCATTCACAGCCGAAGCGACAACCAAGTTCTGGTCGAGGGCAACGTCTTCCGAGGTGACACTCGCGAAGCCTTGTCCACATATGGGCTTGTCATTCCAGATGACAGTCCGAACACTTCTCCTGATGGCGATTTTGAGATCGACGGGTTCGCGAATCTTGGTGCCAGTGAGTACATTGGTCAGCGTGAGGCAAGGGAGAAGTTGCTGATGGGTTGACAGAGAACGATTGGGGTCCGGCGAGCATCAACATCACGCAAGTGGGCAACTTCACAAAGGCACCGTACAAGTACAAGCTTACTCCACTCAAGCAAGTGCAGTCGGTCGTCAAGAAGGGCGCTGGACTTGGAAAGATATAAGAGGTATGTGGGAGGAAAGACCTGCTACGAAAAGTGTTCCGCTTTCTTGTTTGAAAGATAACGATCTATATACCGTAAATGCCACACTCGTGACACATCTCCCGAGACGATGATTCTATAACCATGCGCAAACTAATACTTCCCATTCCATATTGGACACATTCGACATCATCTGAAGTCACGCGCCCAACTCTGCCCCAGTCCACGCAAGCTTTCTCGCCCCCACCACACCCACCCAACATCAGTCAGCCAAAACCTGAAACTGAGCAACGCAGACGCGTATTCCACATTCTCACCCTCGACTGAACAACTCATAAATCTATTCTTAGCAGCCCATGCCAGTGCATTATTGATTGAGTGCGGCAAAGACGTTCTGCGCACTCCAGCGCGGAGGCGGTGCTAGGCAGATTTTGCTGCAGCTCGCGTGCGCAGCGCTCCAGCTGTGGCGCGCATTCTGACTCTTCGGCCGACATATACAAGACGCGCGGCACAGCGTTCATCGCGCTGCATCTCGCATCTTCTACTCCATTCATTTCCAGCAATCAATTTGTGGCACCGTCGGTGAGAGAAAGTTCGCACAGCTTTTTGTCACTCGCTTGGTTACAATATTGCCGCTCTCATCGGGCCGTTATCGATCGCTTAGGAAGGATTACTTCTAGAGTGGCTCTAGGGCTTCACAGCCTCATCCTACACGAGCCGCACCAATTAGAGACGGCAAGGAAGGGAGATCAAACGGCGGGGTCGGGTTTGCAGAGTGGGGAGTGGGAATCCTCCTTTTGTTGACATTCTGAAGAAAACGTGAAGAGGGAGGAATTCGAGGGCCAGCGATCTTTGCTCACACGACTCACGATCTCACGGATACATTCGCTTTACACGCTCGCTTCAACTGCGTCGGGGTGTTAGAACACTCTCCGACGAAGACTTCACTCGCTCTCCTCACGTCGCAATCCTTCCAGAATGGCATCCTGCTGTAGAACCTGCGACCACCGCAACCATGCGGTGCAGACAATCGCTTCGACTCCGAGCCTCCTCGACATCTGCCTCGTTATTCTGTCGTTCAAAACGACCCCATTCCCGACCTCCAAGCCGCATACATCGCTCAACTCCCTCCTAAACAATATCAGCGATGCGGCAGAATCCACGTCGCACCCCACAACCTTCACCGCATGGTCGCCTTGTCTATCAAACCCAAGGACAGTCGTAATCCTCACTACCTCAAGCGAAACCTGCAAAAGCCCCACATCGCCGGTCTTCGAACCACTGTTGAAGTATCTGGCTACGCCGCCGAGCGTGCAGCATGTCTTCCTGGACTATTCGGTCTGTTCCCTAGCGGCATCGTCGCCTGAGGAGAGAATCGCATGCGACATCGTCGTCTTGCGAGCACCGGACCCAGGCGTTGCGGGCGCAATCGGCAAGCGCTTCGGCTGGGACCCTAAAAAGTCATCCCTCACTGCGCAAATGGAAACCGGAGTCTCCGCAGGCTTCAGTCGGCCGGGCGACCTAATCCGCGACTTCTGGGCGTGGGCGGAGCTCCACCCAGGAGGCCCCGTATCGCCCTCCAGCTCCGTAGGCAGCGGCTACGAAAGTACGGACACGCGACCTGGTCTGATGAGCACCAACTCAGACGAGAAAAACATGTCTTTGTTCTTCGCCGAAGACGAGGAGCGCCGGAACATGGAAGATGAGACGCTCGTCATGATCTTCCAGTGGGCCAACCACGCCGACGCCGAACGGTTCAAGCATCCGCTGCAGAAGAGCGTTGGGCAGAACGGTCAAGATGTCAGCGGTGATTTGTGGGATAGGCACGTCGCGCATCCGCTGAGGCAGCTGCAAGGCATCGGTGCGAAGACTGAGATGTTCAAGTTGGAGCTGAGGGGTGTGGAGGCAAGGACTGAGGCCGGTAGGGCGGTAACGAGGGAGAGGAGTGGAAGTCGTCGGCTGAGCACGCTGACAACCGGTCTGAGCGAGAGAGTGAGTGGGTTTTGGAGATAAAGGGGAAAATAGATGAAGGCGCTGAAGGGCGACGGCTAGCGGTGTGGAATAGCGGGTTTGCCTGGAAAGCTTGAGTGGACGACAAGGACATGGGCGGTCATATGAGCTGCCCTATCAGCCTCGTTTTCCGGCGGTGAATTTTGGGGTAACGGGATGCGAGCGAATAGGTGGGGTTCTCGCTTTGCCATGCTGTGCTGAAAACGTGATGATCAGGGAGCCCGTTTCCAGCTGCGTGGGTCACAGGTAACAGATTGGGATAGGGCACCAACCTAAAGGAAGGTAGAGAGACCTGGCCGCCTAGATCCTGGATCATGGGCGACGGCACGGCGCGGGAGTCGGTGTGAGAGGATAGATTTTGCCACAGGCCATGGTGCTTCCATGGCAGAGGCAATTCAGGGCTGATAGCAACGTAACGACTTACGACGCAAACTCGCATATTGCACCCCACGTATTCGAGATCTTTCGAGTGTGGTGGCTTGTAGAAAAGAAAGACCTCTCTTGTGAAAACCTTAGTCCGACGCTATGGAACGTTGTATACAGTACGTGCATGAAGTCCGCAGTTGCTGACATGATGGCTGGCCGTGGATCTGGGGATGCCGAGCCGCATCAGCCTCGTGAAGGAGCCACAACGCTGCAAGTTGACGTTGCACCCGTAAATCTTCGAACTGTAGCAGCCACATCAACTACGCAATCTCCGTCAGTTGACTTGCTGGCACTGGAGTATCTTGCTGAGAGAGCGAACTTGCGAGCTGTGGAGAGAATTTTACCGCTCGATCTTGCCTCGTAGTGGGAGCTGTAGGCGACCTCCTAACCCCTACAAGGCATGAAAAGCCAGGGGCGGAGATCTCGCACCGCCGCTTGTGGCTGGTTAAGCGCTTTGACGCGTGCTTTAGCCCTGCGCTTCGGTAAGCCCGTGCGCCGAGACCGTCACAGCGGCTGAGGCTCTTTATGCGTTGAATTTCACTCGCATTCCTAGCAAGGTGACGTTATGTTTTTGTATCATATGTTTCGCGGCTCAGTCCGAATGACTGGGCAACCGAGCTTGATGGGGCAGCTGGGTCGTGGGGGCTTTGGCCAGTGGCAGAGTAACGATACCTTAGCATCAGCGAATCCTCGGGGCCGCCTACGTGCAGTGTAGTATATATGCAAAAGGTGCCGGAATGTCTGGAACGTGTAGGTACCAGATAACCTGTCAATGAGAAATGGCAGTGTCTGGCGCGAACCATTACACATACTCTGCAAGGGCTGCACCAACCGCATCAGTCCCCGCCGTCCCTCGACGGGCGTCGACCCAAAAAGAGCACAAGACTGTCGAAGATGAAGATGTCGCCCAAGGAAGAATCTTCTGGTTGCCACCGAAAGAAGACTTGCCGGAGAGGGCTGTGAAAAGAGCGCACGGGAAGGGGGCGATTGAAGAGGGCATATACAACCACCCGATAGTCATCCTGTCGCGGCTGGCCGACGACAGCCACATCGTACACTTCCACTTGGTAAGCTCAGAGCCTTTTTGAACGCTCCAAGAGCGGTAGCGATGAGTGCCGCTCACACTGTCGCACAGATTACCTCTTTCCAGGGAAAGAGGTTAGACGAGATATATGGCAAGGCCAACGAGTTCCATGCGAGTCGACGATCGTGGTACCTGCCAATTGCGCCAGCTCCTGACCACCCGGATGCGACGTCGAAGAAATCCAAGAAGCGCTTTCCGACTTTGGATCTTGCAGGAAAGGCCGCATTGAGATGGGACTCGTATGTCAATCTCCGACATGTATACCGGATCGACTGGACGTATTTGCGACCCTACGCCAACCCAGAGGTGCTGCAGCACCAGATATACCGCTTCGAACGGGAGGCAATGATAAGGTTGCTGGCGAAGAGCAAAGTGCTCACCAACTACGAGGCCGGCCCGCAACACCAGAGACGACCAAGCCGACCTTCTGTGCCAATACCTAGACCGCAAACTCGAAGTCTGCCAGTGGAACACAGAGAATCGCCGTCGCCGAGGTCGTATGCGTCGTCCATCACGTCCTCCAATCACTCTGGTCTCTCTCCCATTCTGCAGTCGGATTTTGGAAGCTCGAACGTTGACGAATCACGAGATATTCCGTTGCCGCCCAAAGCACCACCGGACAAAAGAGGGAGCGATCGATTTGGTCTCTCGGATATATTGGAGATGATCGTTGATTGGGTGCTCACAACGTTGATGAGTGTGTGGCGGTGGGCTCGCCAGAGGATTCTCTACCGTCGAATATAGGCAGCCAGATTGTTCGAAATGATACCCATGGATGTCTCGTCCACACTTTGGTACTTGAGAGAATACTCGAAATTCATGTGAGCTATCTGTTGTTCCTCACCCAGTCAATTGTCCGCTGAATGCACTTTATGAGCGCACGCTCTCGGTCGCCGTTGTCTTGCAAGAGAGTTTGCACTCGAAGAAGGACGATCTCACTTCTTTCGCCCAGAGAGCCACCTGCTAGGACCACGCGGATGAACGACCATAAAGACTCATTCTCTAGACTGAGGGCGACAGCAAAGCGAAGAATCTCGTCAAGTAGAATTTCTTTTTCGGGCAGCGGAGAGGTCTTGGCTAGCAGATAGGCTAGGAAAGACCACCCAGAAATATCACTTGGATGTTTGCAACACCAGGTCTTGACGTGAGTGATGTATAATGCGATGTGTAGAGTTTCGCCGCGGTCAATCCGTCTGTTTTCGACCTGCTCCAGCAGACTACGGGCATACTGCCACGCGTAGTAGTTCTTTGGATGCCGTTCACCTGCTTTGAGGATAGCTTCGAGTTCACTAGTCACAAGTTCGGTATGACTCGCGTCAGGCCGTGCTTCGAAGACGAACGGCAACAGCCAAGTTCGGTGATGCCAAAGAGTAGGTGACTTTGACTGACGGTGTAACGGAGACGTCAGGATGCTGTTCAGGAAGGCCAGCTCCCGTTCGACGGCCATGCCGAGCTCATTCCTGTCGTCGCCAGTCGTGCTTGCCAATTGAACCAAGCGTCGTTTTCTGGAATTTGCAGCGGTGAGATGTTCGGGGTCGAACAAAAGGATTATCCTCGATGCCTCCAGAGCTGACTAGACATGGTCAACTAAGACATCTCTCGGTCGTCTCGAGAATAAGGCTGACCTTGGACAACGCGCCTTCCGATTGGATGCCTGCGAAGAACCTGATTCGAGCTTCGACGAAAGCTAACGCCAGCACCTTTTTGGGAACTCCAAGATTCAGGCCATCTGTCAGAAAGAGGCCATCCGGAGGCTGAATGGCCGGCGGAAGGATCTCAATCTCGATTACCTCATCCTGGTGTTGCTGGAAGAAGTCAGTCAAGGCAGCGTATGCCTGCCCTCCTATTGCGGCTCCGGAATCGCCGGGAGGGGCCATTTGATCATTTATGGTGGATTGGAGTGAGTTTCATCCCGAAAGGCGCCGGTGTAACCCTTTAGGGCTGGTAGAAGATGGTGAATTGATATTGGAAGGATCCGGGCTGCCGAGTTCGGGAACAGCGATGAAGCTGAACGCACGGACTCCCAACCACCACAAGCCCTAAAATCCATGGTATGACATAACGCGGCACTCTCGACTGTCCCACCATGCCATAAGCAAACCAAGAGCCTTGCGAGCCCGCCGTAATCATGCCGTCCTTACTGCTGGTAGTCTTCATCCTGCAGTTTCTTCTTCACATAATCAACACCGTTGGCGCCAATACGATCAACGAGCTGGTGGGTCGGCATCTCCGCACCGTCCTTTGCCCTTGCCACTGACACTGTTCTAGCTATGGATCCTATACAACAAGCTGCCGACGCCTACATCATCGTCCGCACAGAAAGCGCAAACCCTGAAGCGCGAAATAATACGGCTGAAGCGTGAGCTGGGCAATACCTCTGCCCAGGATGACTTCGCAAAATGGGCAAAGCTCGACAGGCAGCACAACAAGGCGATGAGCGAGTATCAGAAGTTGGGTCAGTCGGGTCTCACCGGAAAGCCCTATTTGCCCGAAGCTGATCATGTTTATAGACGGCTCCCTTCGCACCCACCAAACCACGTTCAACTCGACCGTTTCGACGCTCCGCTGGCTAGGCACGCAAGGCCTCCGCTTCATCCTACAATTCTGGTTCGCGAAGTCGCCCATGTTCTGGTTCCCGGCGGGCTGGGTGCCGTACTACGTGGAGTGGATACTGAGCTTCCCGCGGGCGCCTCTTGGCAGCGTGAGCATCAATGTCTGGGGCATCGCATGCGCAAGCATGATCTCCCTCGTGGCAGAGGCGCTCGCAGCCTCCTACGTCCTCGTTACGCACAAGCCAGTTCCCACCGTGAAGACGGACGAGCCGATGGCCTTCCAGGCGAACCAGAAGTCGGCGGGCAAGGCGGGAGCGAAGAAGGAGCTATGAGGCGCGGAGAAAAAAAGGATACAACGTCATGATATAGATATCGAAGTATCCTGGCGACGAAGCATGGCTACAAGGCATAAACACAATGGAGGAGCATGTTTCCCAGCAATTTGACGCAATGCCGTCCTGGCTTGCGCTCGGACACTGCAACACGAGTGGGATGACCTTGGCAGGTCGTTGGGCTTGATATAGGCACGCAAATTGAACTCGTGATCGTAGAAAATGCGAATCGCCGAGTCTTCGAAAGGGCCAGTCTACGGTAGCATTTTGTGTAGGACAGGTACGTCTCTGTATGCCGTACTGCTGGTAAACATGGTATGCAGGCTGTACTGAGCCGAGAATTTTGCGCAATAATCTTGAAATTCGTCGACTGAATCTGCGTCGGCAGTTGTGGTGTAGAAGGGGTGCTGTACAAAGCGAGAAATCGAAGAAAATCATGCGCGCCAAGACCAGGTTCGGCACGATGTTTCTCCGGAGGTCCCCTAACACTCTTCCACGGTCTTGAGCAGATTGTCCATTCCATCTCATCTCTCGCACAAACACCATAACGTAAAGTCTTCGTTCTCGCCAATGAAAATCATGTTTACGCGCTTTTCATCGTTGTCCCCATTGGAGCCGTCCCCTCCGTGGCTGCAGCTCAGGCTCGAGCTGGATCCCAGCACTGCCACCGAACCTTAGCCTAACAGCCTGCACGTCGAGCGCTTCAAATCATCTATATATTAGCATCATTTCTTCAAGCCGTGTCCCCGGGTCATCTATATACGCAAACGGTGTCTACCTCGCCTTTTCCAGCACTACGAACGATATGATCAACTCCAATCGCTGCGCTCTGTGCCACCCGATAAATTTCACTGCTATTGTGAGGACTGGAATCTCCCTACCACTCGAACCACACTTGACCGCATGGCAAAACATGATCTTTTTCAGTGATATGTGCGGTCTATGCGAAATCATATACCGCTCTCTCCGTCCCGGGCTGAGTTCGTCGATGACCACTCTGCTGTTGAGATACAATGCATATGCAGAAGCAGTGGTAGTCGCTGCCGCGACGACAGATTTTATGCGGACAAGCATTCTACCAACGCTATGGTGCAGGGAATACGGAGAGCAATGGGTGACAGACGGGCACAATTTGGGGTTCGTCTGTGCTTTTCTGAGCGTCAATCTTGGCTTTGGTACGTCCGCTAGAAGTCCGTAGGCCGCATTGTCTGACTACGTTGGGAAGGCGATTCTGATCATAAATCGTTGTCGCGTCTGCTGCAAAGCACGATTCCCGATTACGATGCGGGCCTATGCTTTATATCCCATCGGTTGCCAGGCATCAATCCTGGCTCTGACGGTTCTCTAAGTCTTGCGAAAAGATGGTTTGATTCATGCACGGAGCAGCATGGCAAGAGATGCCAAATTATCAACACGAATTTTCTTCCGACTCGGCTCATCGAGTTGAGACCTTTTTCAGGAAGAGAGGCAGTTAGATTGGTCTCGTCGGATCACTTGAATCCGGGCACTTCACCGTCCGTGAAATACGCCGCACTAAGTTACTGCTGGGGCACAGATCCATTCTTGACTACGACCTCCTCCAACCTCAAGGCCATGCAACAATCAATTCCGCTCTCTCAGCTACCTCGGACGATTCAGGACGCAATTAAAATCACTCGTTACATGGGACTAGGGTATCTCTGGGTTGACTCACTATGCATCCTACAAGGCACAGACACGGCAGCTCAATTAGAATGGCAATCTGAGTCATGGAAAATGGGGCAGATTTATCAGTCAGCCTATTTTACCATTTCTGCTGCAAGTGCGCCCGCAGCGGGAGTAGGTATCCTCAATGAACGGCCCGCACCATCTGTACGCTTTGGCACCATTCCCATTTGTGAGGGAGACACCAGCGAGGTATATCTGGGAGAATACCAATTCTCAAAGCCGACCATAAGGGAGCCACTACACTCCCGTGGCTGGACATTACAGGAGGCAATGCTGCCTCGGAGATTGCTGACATTCGGGACCAAGGAGATATCTTGGAAATGCTCGCGTGCGGCAGAGACCGAAACGCGTTGTGAGATGCATGCGTATCGTCCTTCGGATGAGCACATCGACGAAGACCCTACAACGGAGTCCACAAGGCAAGCTCGGGAATTATATATCGGCTGGCAGCAGATTGTTGAGGACTACAGCGGCCGAGTTCTTTCGAAAGAGTCGGATAGGTTACCCGCTATCGCAGGGCTTGCTATGATTGCGCAGACAGCCCTGAATGATGTCTATCTCGCTGGCATTTGGCGTCAATATGCCTCTCAGGATCTCCTTTGGATGCATCAGCGGGGCAAACAGGTGTATGCGCGAAAAGTTGAGTTTCGAGCGCCAACATGGTCTTGGGCTTCCGTGGAGGGCTCGATTCGCTTCCTGGAGAATTACCGCCAGACGAATAACCTGTCCATTGACTTCTTACAATCCGGAGATCGCTCGACTGAGAATTTCTGCGGCAAAGGCCGATTATCCATCAAGGGATCGGTTCTGCGGCTCCAAACCATTCGCCGTCACCATTTCGGCACCTATTACGGCTGTTACGACAACTTCCTTCTGTGGATGGGCCACTGTACTACCTTGAAAACATACCTTGACGACTTGGAAGCCATTCCACGTAAATACCTAAGGGGAAAAGAAGGAGACCCATTAGAGCTATTAGGCCCATGTTTTCTGTTCCTTGCCGAGACCTCGAGCCCCGGTGTAGACCTCACTGCTGGTCTCATCATCTTACCAGTAGCAAAAGGCTCCAAGCGATATAGGCGCATCGGAATGTTTGAAGGTCTCCCCTCGACAGATCTCAAATCAAAGCAGCGTCTTGGAGAAGAGACTGCTTGGAATCTGAAACATCTTTTGGGGAGAAACAAGAAACTGAAGAAGCATTCAACGATGGACCTTATCTTAGAGTAGTGAGCAGGCGAGTCCACGGGGACATTCGCACAGGGCGCCCCAATGCCAGTGTTGTATATTCTATGGGCAGCGCCATATCTGATCGCGGGAAGCTCTCAGAGGAGAGAACCATATTGAGAAAGGACGCTCTGCAGGCAATGGATTGCAACACGCAATTGCTGTCCTACATGCTCGTATCGCATGTCGAAGCTGATTGGTTTCAGAAACGACAGCTCAGCTCCAGCACAGCCACCATATCTCAGCCTGGTGGCCCGCATGTCGAGCACTTCACTTCCCTCGTTCCCTTGCCAATATTTTTTTCCTTTCATTATCTCATCTCCTAACTGCCCACCATGGATCCTCTATCGATCGGGGTGGCAGTCGTCGGCCTCATCAGCGCTGCAGCCCGGATGGCCCCGATGGTGCATCACTTCATTTCGCATACGAATGACGCGCCCAAATCAGCCTTGCAGGTCCTAGACGAAATGAACAGCATTACGGCGGCACTCGAACGGCTCCAGGCCTACGTTCTGGGAGTTGCTACGTCAGATATAGGGAGACGGTCCCTGCTGTCCCTCCGCAATATCGTCGCAACGCTGACCGCCTGCGTTACGACATACTCAGACTTGGAGCATGTAATATCCAAGTGCCTACCGGATGGCACGGCTGCCACGGAATTTGAGCCTCCCCGTGTCCAAAGACTCAAATGGTTGTTCCATGAAAGTGAAATCAATGACCTCGTGCAACGGCTCCAGGGACACAAGTTGAGCTTGATGTTCATGTTGACCATACTTCAGTGGTAGGTTCCACTTGGCGTTTGAGATGCAAGACCAGGCTAATCATATTGATGGTTAGTGAATCCATGCAAGAAGCGGAGAACTCGATGCATCGACTCATAGACCTCGTAGAAGGGGTGGTTGCCAGTAACGCCGACCTAAAGACACGAATTGAAACTCTCGCCTCAGATGGTACATCAATCACGACAGCAGAGACTCGCACAACATCTACTCAGAACGATACTCAACAAAACAACACTGCTGAGTTCGAAGAGGATCTCAGCAATTCCCGAGTGTATAAGAAGCTGCGGCATAGAACATCCCTTTATTCAATCATCACAACCGATAGGCACTCCATGGCGCTCTCGGCTTTCTCAGATTTGACACTAGAACATGTATCCACGCTATCGGTCTTTTGCCTTCCCATCTGGACCAAGGACCTCTATAATGCTTCACATTACTCTTCCAGGACCGTTGGTATGCAAGTGAAGCGAACGTCGCGACCGCCTCATACGCGGCAAAAATCTTCCCGCAAACTCATAAGAATGGCGGGACCCAAAGGATTAGCAGACTGGACAAGTGCGAGAGTCAGATGGGTGGAACCCTTTATCGTAGTCAGCAAGTTCCCGCTTGTGTTGCCTGGTGGTAAGATAAATCTTCGTGGCCCACCTAGACCCTTACTGCTCGGCACAGAGGGGCATCCAAATCGTGAACTTCTCGGGATTCCTTTCTTACTGTACGTATTGAATCAGGTAAGTCACTGTGTATCCCTACGTTATCTGTGCAAGCTAACAGCGCGACAGAAGCTCGAAGTGGTTGCACAGGCGGACGATTTGCTGTTGTTGGCGCGTACCATTGACACAAGTCATACACCGCCACAAAGGTGTCAAGGATGGATTTGGCCGGTTCATTTCAGTCGTGAGGATGGTTGGCCCCTGTTTTCCTCAGGAGATGCTCGTCAGGCTTGGATCACTGACCCACAGGACATAATTGAGTTCGTTGAGAAGAGATACTCGCGGTACCAAGACCCTGAAGCACATATGGAAAGTCTGCGCCAACGCATCCTGTCATTCGTAACTGCCATCCAATGATACCGTTCTTCGGACACCTGGGCCATTTCGCATCTTATATTCCATATTGTCATATCATCGATACGAGGGTCTCCAGGTTCGCAAACGGTACCAATACACGATCGAGCAGCAATGAAATGTTGTACTCGGCAGATGGAAGCCAGAAGATATATGGAGTCACCGCTGCTGAGTGTGTAGCGGAAGAGATGACAATCAGAAGAGAGCCGGAAGCCGAAGATGAAGGCATATGGGGAGGAAAACATCAATCTCGCAGCTACGAGCTCCCATGGCAAGCAGTAGCAATATAATTCAGGTGACAATTGTCATGGATTGTATTCTCAACTACTTATTTATAGAGTTGCAGTCCAAGCCCGCGTTCTCATGCAATGCCCCACCCAAAGGTCCCCAGCTCACACGAACCTAAAAGATTACCCCGAGGAAAGCCATTGGCGACGACAGAGAATCAATTAACCCATAGAGTATTAGCTAGTTCGACACGGGGAGCGCTCAAGTCTTCCTCTTCTTCGACGCATGTCCATCCGCCTTCGGCTTGAACTCCTCAGCATACACCTGGAAGAAGTCCTCCGGCTCCTGTGGACTGCCCCCCGTAACATTGACGAACGCCGTCGTAGCGATGTAATTGGTCTTTCCCTCGCGGACCAAGCTGTAGTACTCAAGCAGGTACTGTAACTCACTCGGATCGCTGTCGCTCTGCGCCTTGAGCACCTTCTTGGCCTCGGCCTCGGAGATATCCTCGAATTCCATGTCGACGCCCAGGACCTGGGATGCTGCGGTGGCGAGTTCACTGCCGGAGCATAGCTTCGGGCCTGTAAGGACCATGAGCTGGCCGCGGTGGCGGTCGTCAAAGCCATTCTTGCCTCGGCCGGTGAGGACGTGAGCGGCGAGCTGTGCGATATCGCCGAGAGCCACGGGAGCGAAGAGGTGGTCGTTCCCAATGGGAATGGGGAGGAGACCTTCCTTCTGAGCCTGCGGAGCGTAGAGGAGGAGGTTCTCGGCGTAGAACCCCGCGCGGATGACGCATGGTGAATGACCCGTAGCGGTGCTCTTGTCGCCCTTGGCGGCTAGAACTAGGGTCTCGAGATCGATGAACTCGCGCAGGCGGGGCTGCTTGTCGCGCTCAGCGAGGTCGGCGCCTGCAGAACTGATGAAGAGGACATTGGGGACGCCGGCTTTCTTAGTCGCGGCGATAAGCTCAGCCGTGATGTCGAACTTGTCTTTGTGAGCTGGTGGAATCACGCAGATGGTGTCGGCGCCGCTGTCCTTGAGGGTTTTGACCATCTCACGCTCACGACCTGGCTTGTGTGGAATGACCTGCGCGCCGAGCTGGGTGAGCTCTTTGGCGCGGGCCGAGGACGGGTGCAGCGAGAGCACGCTGACGGAGTCCACCTTCTTGCCGAAATTCTTGTCCGTGAGAATGAGCTCCGCGATGAGGAAGCCGGTGTGGCCATCGGCGGCCGAAATGCAGATGTTGCGAGTCATTGTCGGTGTTGTGGATGATGCTTGTTTTGTGTCTAGATGTCGGTGTTGAGATGTGGGAGGACGAGCGAGATTTTGTTGATCGTGGAAGCTTCAGCTGCACTGTACCTGCATCATGCGCCTCCGTCATTGGGTGATCAGCGTGACGGCATGGATGCGTAATCACGTGAAGGGGTGAAATGAGGAGGTTGTGTGCGACACACATGACGTCAGTCTGACCTGTGTAGCAGAATACCTTGGAGGGACAGAGCAGGGCATCGTGTTGGCAACCATTTTGACAGGTGACGATCTGTCTATAGCTTCGTCTGATCTAATGTTGATGTGAGTGGCTGCTCGGGGAAGTGGGACAACCGCACGTTCGGGACCGCGTCTTCAGGTTCACAAGCCTTACGCGGTTAAAGCGCATTGTCGGGTCAGAATTCGCCCTGCAAAGATGCTGGGGTAGCTCTCATGAGAGTCCCAAGTCGAAACGCTTGCTCGGATCCACGCTGAAAGCACGGAAACTGGGTGCCTGCCGTGCCACTTTGTCCGCTCTAGGCCTGTCGCATTCCTTACTTTTGATCCGCCATAAACATTTCATGCTCCATTGTCCAAAGTACTTACCCATAGCTGCTTTCGTACCGACTTCCCGGTACCAACGTGGATGGCAATCTTGATCTTAAGTTTCGTTGCTTTGAGTATTTCTGGAATGATCTTCTCTGAGCCACTGGCGTCGCCTCCCTGGCGACGACCGGGAAGGTGAAGACAGGTTGTAGCCACAGGAAGCTGGTAGGGCTTTTCTACATTGGTGCCATAGGCCGAATAAATAGCCTCACACAATATTGACTTCCTGGGCCGGGCTATCTAGGCCAGCCCTGCTTGCTAGATAGCACAAGCCCTGGAATCGAAAGCTACCACATGGAAGTGGGTATAGCACAACGCCGCTATAGTTTTCCTGTTGTGGGTACCTTAATATGTTGCCGACACGCTTGTACATGACATGGTCGCCTACAGCGACAGTTCGTTTGCTGATTCCGAATACGAGCGTCTCAGTGTCGGCGGACGCTCGGAAGACCTCAAACTCCTTGCACGCGCGGTCGATCATGGATAATAGGTTTTGGCGAGATTCAGCATCGTTCTCGACCGGCGAATCGTCCAGAACCTCTCTGAAGTGATCGAGGAATGCTTGAACTCGAGGCATCGTTTTGGCGAGCTCGATAGATTCTTTTTGGGCTGCAGTGATTGCATCTCGTTTATCAGATGGAGTTTTAAACCATTCAACGGCTGCAGGGTCTCGCATACCAAGTAACGCCTCGATAAGCACCCGGGCTAAGTCATATGCACAAATATCTCGCTTTGGGTAGTTGCCCCAGAACCCGGCGAAGAAGAAACCCTCACATCCACGGATTGTTGCAACGACCTCATTAGCAGATCGCATTACGGTATCCACTTTGAGTAGCTTCTCGCTCCGGAATCGTATCTTTGGACTTTCTTCGCCGACAAAATCCGGAAGCCAGTACTGAGCTCCCAAGAAGCTCTTGATTAGTGGGTGGAAGAATCTTCTACGAGTGTAATTGGGCACCCACGACGGAACATTAGGGTGCTCCTCGCCAAGCGAACCAAAGCACTCCACGTGTGTAAAAAGCTTCCCTTTTCGCACATAGTGTTTCGCAACCGAGATGTAACTTTGAGTCCAATGGCGTTTATAGTCAATGTCCAGAACCTCCGCAGAATCTTTGGCCATGTTGTATAGGGCAAATATCCTGTCCTCGGGGAGAGCGCATTCCGAAAGATGGTATTTCCAGAGAAGGTCCCGCAAGTCCGTTCCCGAATTCCCATTAACGGCCAGTAAGATCTTGGCGGCCTCGATAAAATCTTCGTCCAGTATGACGCTGTACCCGGGCGTAGACAGTCGCTGAATGCCAGCTGCAAACCAATTCCAATCGAGTTTGTGAGTTCCGCACCTAACAGTGACATCCCTCGCGAATGCTAGCTCTTGCAAGACCCACCGACGTCGAAACCAGGTTCGACTGAAAAACCTGCGGAAGATACAGATATAGTCCTTCCCGCAGATTCCGACAAGCTCATCACGTTGCTGAGCTAGGTCCCAGCTCTTCGCGTCCTTAGGTGGTTTCAACGCGAACCTCCTGAGCGCTATGAAGAGTTGTGGGACGCAGTCGATTTCTGAAGCCTCCCCCAGCCATATGTGTACTTTCGACGACTGACGATAGATCTCGCCCATGAGTCGCACTTGAACGTCTTTCTCTGCAGTGTCCTTTTGATTAAGACTGATAGCGTCGATCCAAAGATGCCGAGCTTTGAGAGGTTTGCGGAGATGGCGTAGCATAGTGTCGACATTTCTAGTGATCGGCATTATCTGGCCGTCGCACGATATCGAGCAGGGAAAGGTTGCCTCTCCCCAGCAATACGAGACGGCTTCATAGTTTGACAGCGGCGCTTTACCAAGGAGAATGTCGTCGCGATTCACGTAAAGGAGCTGAGCCTCGAGGCTCGTGTCGTAATCGGCAGCTGGGTGAAGAACCAACACGCGGAGATCATCGGTACGTTGCAACGGCTGGTATTGAAAAATCGACATCGTTTCTGACATGATATTAATGAATTTGTGAGTAGTGCTGGTCGGTGAAAGTGGGAGAGTACCTAGTAGACGGCGAAGTGACCCCAACCACTTGTTGTCAAGAGGCTTGAGGGAGGCGCAGCCTGCATCGGAACTCGGCTAGACAACAAATCAGATGCTTGCGCAAACACGACAGCGAAGGATAAACTGAAGTGGCCGACCATATCGGCTCGCTCCCAGAATCGGACGCATCGGTTGGACTAAAAAAGTGTATCATTACAAAGACGGTAGCTACGCTAAGCAGCGAGAAGACTTTTGGGTATCGCGTTCGAGGTCATCTCTCCGGCTTTTGGGCATATACAACGTGACTGGAAGCGTTAACAGCCGTCCCGCTGATAAGCGTAAGAATTGACTCACAAATCAATAATGCAATGAGATGACTTGCTCTTCAGATCTGTCTTGACCTTCGCGCACAGGACGTCTACCTCATCAGGCGTCCAGTTCAGAACGTTTGTGAACAGGCGCATGGAGAACGCTTGTATGCTGTCGCACGCCTGGACGAGATTGAAGAGACCGATCTCTTTCTGCATTTCGATTTAGCTGATGAAGCCCGACAGCTGTTGCAAATACGCACCTGCCGTGGATCTTTCGGCCACGGACCGATGGGCAACTTGAACTTCCGGTGGTCTACATTCTTGAAACCAGCATTCTCCACCCACTGCTTAAGCTTCGAGCCTGGGGACGGCTCCTTCCCAGCCGTCTTTGCGGCTTGTGTCAATAACCTCTGCCAGGTTCCGGCATCGCAGGACTCGTCGTAGCTATCATCTTCTGAGTAGATGACAAAGTCGAAGTCCTGGAACTCCACCCATCCCCCCGGCTTGACGTTGCGGTACACCTCCCTCATGAGCTGCGGCCAGTCACCAACCGCACACAGCAGTGTCCGACAGAATATGTAATCGAAGTGTGATCCAAACAACCACTGGCTCTCGATATCGTCGACCTCGAATCGGACGTTCGGCGGAACCCACGAGGGCTGTACAGGGCTCAGATCGTTGCCTAGAAACTCGGTTTCTGGATATGCGTCGCCCATGTCCTGATTCACGTCAGAATGAATACCATTGCCTCTATGTTAGGACCCCACCATTGTCCATATCCCAGTACCCGTCCCTATGTCCAACACTTTGTGGTATCCCTCCCAGGGCGCAAGGAACAGCTTGTCGCCCAATGCCATCTTCAGCATATGATGGACGACGTCCAGGCGCTCGAGCTCGAGGTCATCGTTCGGCAGAGGATACGCGCCGGGCTTGAAGGCATGATATCGGCGACCGTTCTCGATGGGGTATTTATATATCTCGGAGTAGGTGGAGGTTGTGAATGAGTTACTACTAGCGACAGTCAGAGTCATCCGAGGGAACAGGGGACAAAAACGTCAAGACGCACACCTCCTCGCTGAAATCTGTATACCCTTCGTCGTTTAGGACCTACGGTCACATTTGTTAGCCATAATCCACAGAATACCGACAAGCCCTCGCGCGGAGGTGGAGCCGCGGGGCGGGCCGTCGCCTCCGCCGTTAGCACTTGCAGACTTACCTCTGGATCGATTTCAATAGCGCTGTCCGCGCCGCGAGATGGCGGGGCGGACATTGTGTAGTCTACAGCAAAACGTGTGGCTGTTTACACGATGCGTCGCGCAGAGTTGTCTCTTTCGCTGGCGGCACAGGCGCAATGGCAATCAAAAGCGCGGTCCCAGGTACACGGAACAGGGTGTGCGGGGGCTTAAGAAAGCGTGCCATCTGCATCGCGAGCACAGGCCGTCGTTGGGCATCGCATGGCCTCAGGCTGCATGCTGCATGAATATGCATGGGGCCATCGCTCGCGGAAACGAAATGAGGCGCAAGGTAGATATTTCTGGAGGTCGGGGTAGGAGAGCGAATGTTTTGAGACGCGTCTTCCCCCGACCCTAACCGTATCTCGATAAGCCCATGCTTTTTCTCCCCAACAATCAACACTTCGATACCTTTTCCTCTTCACCATCTTCACTTCCGAAACTTAAGAACCGATACATCGTTTCGATCGTCGATGAAACCGTCCCATAACGTCGTACATGGGCTTAAACACCTTCTCCACGTGGTCCTAGCCCATCTTTCCCTTCGGGGGGTGCGAGCGGAGCGCAGCCCTGCCGCGCGGATGCTCGTCTGCAAGGTGATGAAAGCTTGCCATGGATGCGATGGCCTATCAGACACGGCGGGTGGAGCTCAACGTTCTTCTGCTCGGAGCCGGGACCCGCGGGGCAATCGGACCTTTTATGCAGCCGTGTTCACATATACCGGGCAAGTGCTCGATATAATGACATGCTGTACGGCACAGCTCCTATCACTTCCGTCAGGTGAGTTTCTGTTCGTGGTATTTCATTGCAGAGAACGCTTCCTACTCGAGACACGGTCACACGGATAGCATTCGTGCCGGCCCGAGTCCTTGCAACATTCACTCTAGCATCTTCACCCTCAACTCCACGCGACCAAAGTGACAGGAATATGCGCAGTCAACCGGTTCGCAAGCAGGGGTCCACATAAGGATCATCCTTCATTGGGGAACTCATTCTGGAAGGAACAGGCTAAGGTCGCTAGAAGGCCCTTTTAAATTGACCCACCACCAACCATCCTCCCATTGCTTCCGCACGCAATTCGCGAGAGACCGCCCATAATCGAACCACTCATCAATCTTCGCTCTTCAAGTTATCCCTGATCCTGCGCACCAGCCCTAGGGGGGCCGAGATCGATGAGACGACGTAGTGGAGGAAATTGCCGGATTTGACTCAAGGGGTGGCGTAAGTTTACGAAGGAACAAGACAGGGGGTTTGAGGGTATGTACCGAAGTAGTTCACGATGGAGAATGACCAGGATGCAAAGCTACACGCTGGAGCATTCAGCGAGTCTCCTTGCTGTGGTCTGAACTGGAGAGCTTTGGCTCCAAACATTCTGGAATCACCTATTTGGTCCTCATCTACAATCGTGTTCTTACTGAACGCTTCAGAAGCCAGACTGGATTTGACACTGTTATAGAAACTGTGTCAGCTCTGGTCCCTTCTAGCAGTACCCACAACGTCTACTCATCGAGGAGCTATTGTCGTTTCTTCCCGTGATGGCCATACTCGCAAAAGGGAGTGCAAGAAACAAGCCGGGGCTGTCTGCCTTGTGCTAGGCCTGAATTCGATTAGTGCGCTTATCCCAATCCCCACCGCTTCAGGAATCGACTCCGGTCCTCGCACTTTATATATTGTCGTCCCTGTTCTCATGGACATACAAATCGATATTCCGCTTATATTGTATCTAGGGACTTCAATACACCTCGACATACCTAAGGTTGCGCACTGCCACCACAATTCTTTCAGCGCGAATTCTTCAACGGCCATCATCGACAAGAACACTCGCATCTTCTGTACCCGAAATCGATTCCCAAGACTCATCTGAATTCAGGTGGTCAACATGGGTGGTTGGGATATTTATTGCGTATTCTGTGCCGGCCCTCTCGAGGTCCAGTGTTCGATCCGGGTTGGCTCGAAATCAGTCGATGCTTTGGCGAAGAGAAGGAAACAAGTGGTGGAAGACAGGGCCGAACTGCTTAAAGACAAGAAGCTAACATCTCGAGGCTGTGTTATTGAAGAGGTGTTACAATCAGCAAGCATGCAAAATCCCGGACACGATGTTCATTCCGTCCTTTACAACGACATGTTTGATACAGCGCTGGAGCGTCCGTATGAAGAATATGTACAAGAAGATGCAGCGGATATTGAGTTTGAGTCTGGGAGGGAGAGTTACTCCTATGACCCAGATCAGATCAACTCAGGACACGTTGAATGGTTGAAAAGAGCGCGGTGTCTATGCCTCAACTTTCATGCTGGACATAATGGAAAGTAAGTCAACTCATTCATCTCAATATCCCCTAATTGAGAAGGCTAGGGCATTCATATCTGGACGCGGAAACGACAAATGTCATGGTGATGGTGATTTTCAAGTAGGCTTTCGCGGCCATGGTACGTTACGCATCCCATGTCCATTACGTCCGGAGAGCTCGACTAATACCCCGGTGTATAGATCCCAATGATACCTATAATCGTACATTCACTTGGTATGTTGCGCCGGACGTGTCCGGCTTTCCACTAACGGTACATGTCAGTTACATGAACATCGAAGACGCACCACGCGCATATCCCTTCCACGAACAATGTTTTAGAGTCTTCTCCCGCTGTCTCTTCGGAAGGAATAGTCCTCAGAATGTCGATAAAGACGCTCTATATTGCGCCATGGTGGACTCTAACGAAGGCGAATATTCGGCGTACTTAGGCTCTCTGGATTACGGGGATCGGGAACTCGAGCAATATTGGACCTGCATTCCAGGGCAAGAGGTATATATATATGTCTTTTAAGCGTTCAGTGGTAACCCGTTTGCTAGTATTCCGTTTGCGATCCAGGCTTCTCACAAGCGATTCAAGAGGCTTTGCCGCCCTTTCTCCGAGCCCAGTGTTCAACGAAACAATTACCACTCGGCCTCTTGGACAAGACCCAAGACCCATTGATCGGCCTTCCTTACGACATCTTGGCCATCATTGCGGAACAGTTATCCATCCAAGATGTCTTAGCACTCCTTGGCGCATCTACGCATGCCATGCTCACATTGAGCGACAATATTTTCTGGAAACAAATCTTACGACACGACGTTCTCCCTTGGTTCTGGGAGCTGAGCTCAGCGCTTGAAGACATGTCTTCCGTAGATGAGGACCTCAACTTCAAACGTATCTACCTGTGGGCAGTCCCGTTGACCGGACCCGCCCATGGCATAATGGGTCCATCGATGGGAATCGTGAATCGTAGGCACATATGGCGAGTTTGCCAGCAGCTTCTTCCGAAATACGAGAAGTTCACTGACGACGAAAAGAGGAGGGAATTCCTTGACGGACGCTTTTTGGCACCCTGATATAATCTAAGCCGCTAGCCTTTGACTCTCCATATCTGCGATTGGCCCGGGACTTGCCCTCCCCTCGTCTTCTTCTTCATCCGATTGCAAAGGACTGAATCTCGGCTCCGCCTGCTCCGTTGCGGCGTCTCCAGGCCTCTCAACCTTTCCTTCATCATCGCCAGGAGAGTCATTCGACACCACCGTATACCGTGTACTCACCAAACCTGAAAGACCCTTCTCCGCGCCATCCCGCCACATTACATGGAACTCCATGATCACCGGCGCCCAAGCCGCAACAGAAATGATCTGTCCAAAAGTCCATTCCCGATCTTTATTCGACGACCCAGCATGCTTGTTCAGCTCTGCCCGGAACCAGAAGAAAATACCAAGACAAACCCACATCGCCTGGAACGCAAAGACTGCCGAGATGACCCATCGATATTGCCGAATCTTCTTGAGTAGTGGGCGCATTTCGCTGCGCAAAAATGGAAGCTGCAGTGCATTTCCCATGATCACGAGAGCCACTACGACGAGGATGAAAATAATCCCTAGCATAATGGTAAATGCCCAATTTGCCCGGTCTGCGCCCAGTTTGGTGACGCAGAAGCTCTCCCACTTGAGTTGGTGCTCTGAGTCATCTTCAAGCATGATCTCCAACTCTCGTGATGCAGCGCCAGAGGCCTCCTCGATGTTGTCCCAATCCGTCCATGCTCTTCGCCACGTACTCTGCGGGTCGCTGTAGTACAGGCCGCTCATTGTCAAGGTGATAGCGCCAAGGAAGCTCCATATGTATCGTCGCCCGTGCTTGCGTCGCAGGTGATCCGCTGCACAGCTGTGAAGTGCCAATGCCGGGAAGATCGTGTATATGGACACAAAGGCTGAGACTACACCTGTGGTCGTCGGCGTCGGACTGCCGTCTTGAACACGTCCGCGGATGAAGGTGAACATTGCCGCGATGTTGACAGCAATGCAAAAAAGGAGCGCCGAGTCTAGAAATGGTCTGGTCGATTCCTGGACCGCTTCAAGAAGCCGATGGGGCCAAGTTCGCCGCACAGGAGACCAGCCGAAGCGCGCAGCCATGTGTACAGCAACGAAGAACGTAACGAAAGCCGCCAAAATGCAATAATTGACAACCATCTACTCTACATCAGTACCTTTCATCCGTGTCACCACAAATGTCGACTTACTCCACGACCGGCCAAATCAGGGTTTCCATCCCATGGCAGCAATCGACAAAACTCCTTTTGGCACGCGCGATACGTATAATTTAGCGCCTGAATAAAAACCGGATCGCCAGACTCCACAGCCCAGGGCAGAATCTCTCGACCACTATCCGGGGTACTGATGTTGTTTGCCTCCCAGTAGTCATAGAAGGCGTTATAGATTAGATCTTCCGTTGCTGTGACAGGGAGATCCTGAGAGCTGAAGAAAGCGTAGGTCCATTCGCCGACTGTATCGCAGGACGTAAAATGTATCGAGGACGCTGTGGGTGGGACCCAGCGGGCGGTTTGGTCGAGGGGAACGTCCATTTCGCAAACGTCCTCTGAGGTGTTTTGATGGGGGGATGAGGAGAGTCCTGCTGGGGGCGAAAGGCGACGCAGCGGTCACTATTATAGCCAGATTAACGACAGCGAGAATGCGTGCGTATATTGGTTCCAAGAGTCATACGAAGCGATGCCCTGCAGTGTCACGAAGAATTTGGGGGCCGTTTTGACGGTGGCTTACCCGTTTGGGAATCACATGAGGGAGGGCCTGGTGTTGCAGCGGCTTTCCGACCTATTCGAACGGTGTTGCCGACATCTGCAGCATAAGATCGGCATCTTGGTCGACTTCATTTGCTCGCTTGCCCGAGCGACAGGGGAATTTGCTCGCGTGCTTGGGCTTGCATCAGTTTGCGATGTTAGGCGTCCAGTGCTCCAGCGAGAGGATGTTATGACGTCATGTGGTGTTGAGGAACTTAGTTATGTCATTCCTTAGTTCTACCTTACCAAGCAGCTGCCTTCAGATGAGGGCGATCTTGTTCGCGCACCATCGATCAGTATATTGATAGGCTCGGCATCCCAAGTGAGGTAGAGACGAAAGCTTTTGTATGGATGGCAACAACACTCCCTGCATGGTCGCCTCTTGGTATGCAATCAGGCTTTCTACCCTGAGTAGCCACCGCAACCGCCATGGAAGAAGAGCTCTGGAGAAGTCTCCGGTCCTCATCTGAGGTACGCATACCCCTATGTCGAGGAGATTGTTTAATCATTTTACAGACATAAGGGAGAGGACTGACACTTAGGCATGCCATTAGTCCAAATCTTTGCGTGTTGGTTCTCTCCGATCGCAACAGCCTGGAGAATTAAGCTGAACCTATCTGGTCATGCAACCTTTGTCAGCAACAAGAAAAAAATAACTTAGCAACAGCATTGTGTGCAAGACAGTACGTGAGATGCGTCGTACTCTACAGCCGTACCACTTGTTCTAGAACCGACGGCTTATGGCTCCCGTGCTAATGTTGTGAGTGACGAGCCTAGAAGAGTCCAAATGCTTCTTCCGTAGGAGAAACTTGTCAGTCATCAAGCAACCGATACATGAGTCTCTTGGGCGAGACGCCGAGCATTGACTACATGGGGAAATAGTGAACCAAGAGTGTCAAGATCAGCCATCGGTAGCCCTGACTACCCCGCCTATGCTGATCCTACTCACGGCAGCTCAAAAAACATATCCAGCGACGATGAATGGTTCATCAAACAAGCATCATGGCCAAAAGTTTAATCAGGCAACCAAGGACCCAAGCGTTCAAGCTCATATTGAAGCTGCGGTCTCTTGCGTGCAGCTAAGCTTACTCCGACATCAGGCAACCTGCTGCTACCCATTGGCTCTTAGTGAAGGCAGTACTTATATCGCTCTGCTTCTCAAAATTTACTCACCCGTCTTCAACTCTTTGAAGCATACCAACTCAGCTGACGACATGCCCACCAAAGAGCTTTTCGCAACCTGCCCGCCTTTCCCTTCCGATGTGCCGGTAGCAGATGTACACACGCTGTCTCTCGAACAACTCTCCGTCAATGATCCCAGCGAGCACGAGAAGTTGTGGGACGCGTGTCCGGAGGTTGGATTTTTCTTCCTCAAGCTTGACGACTCAGAGCTAGGAGAGCCATTGCTCCGCGATGCGGAAGCCCTATACGAGATGGCCACGGCAACATTTGGTCTAGGGGAATCTGTTCTCAACGGTTTCCCTGCACATCTTCCTCATAACTTGCTTGGGTAAGTCATTCTGTCCCATGACCAGTGCACCATGATAGGCTGACAATGCAGGTACAAACCCACTGGCACCATCAAGACCAGCAACAGAAATATGGACGCCACGGAAATATATTCAATTGGACAAGACGACATCTTAGACAACGTCCCGCGACACAAGAACCCCGAAACCATAGAGGCACGCCGAGGCGAATGTCAAAGAACCATGCGGCATGCGCATGCGGTCGCCTCTGTCATCATGGCTGCCTTGGACAAGCTACTCGAACTCGAACCCGGCACGCTTGAGCAACTTAGCCCCCTTGATAAACCTTAAGAGACGATTCTCCGCCTCTTACGCGGCCACCCACAGCCCGCGAGTGATTACATCCTCTTCAACCCCCATACCGACATCGGTGCCATAACGATACTCTTCAACATTGCTGGGGGTTTACAAATCCTTCCCGCAGGAAGCGAGAATGTGCATGAAAATTGGCGTTATGTCCGTCCTCAGCCGGGATGTGCGCTGGTCAACTTGGGAGATACGCTAGTAGAATGGACGGGCGGACTAGTGCGTAGCGGGCTGCATCGTGTCGTGAGCCCGCCAGGAGAGCAAGCGTCTGTTATGCGGCAGAGTATGGCATACTTGCTTCGTGCGAGGAACGACGCATCGATGCAGAGACTGAAGGATGGGAATGTGATTCCTCCTCTAAAGGAGGGCGACGAGACGCGATTGCCAGCGGAGTGGGCGATTTGGAGGGTGCAGCAGATCAGCAATAATGTGTTGAATCCGCAGACTCGGGGTGGAAGTTCGATCAAGGTGTCTTAGCCGCACATACAGTATTAATGGGAATCACCTGATCGTCAATTCCATGACGTTACAGATTACTAGTCGCCCGGGTATGGCAAGTGAGGGCGTTTCACCAAAGTAATTCATTTTCTTCGCATGATAGCACTCTCGAAGCAATGAACGGACACCTTGAGGTATGCCTGTGGAAGCGGCACAGCAAGTGTTAGGGCGAGGCCGACTAAACAAGGCGCCGGTATGTGTCGAAACTTGCATACAATAGACGACACTCCGTGGCGAATCGTGTTCCTGGGTAGGCTGCAGGCATATACCGTGCCACACGGTCTGTCCAGGTCTGTATCAGGTTCTAAGGGTACTCCTGCTCAAGTGCTAATCTACATGCCTGTGGGCTGGCCGGGATTCATTAGAGGAATGTTGGGAGACGCGATCTCTGAACGGTGCGGTGAGCGTCATACGGAGTTTGGATGGGTCACTATACGATACTGTGCCGCACACTCTTGACTCAGGGACTCCTTCGCCGCTTGGAGACCATTGTTTTCTCACCATAAAGTCATCGACAGCTACCACCTCACATCCTCACCCAAATACCACAATGAATCTTCTCCACGAGTCTGAGATGACAAAGAGAGCTTCCGAACCGACAGAAAACTCTCAAATTCATGGACCCAGAGACGATAAACTAGAAAATAAAGCCGTCGGTATCGTTCTGGCTGTGGTTGTCGTTTCTGTCGTGTCTTCTATATTTTTGTATGCCTTGGACAACACAATAATGGCCAATGTTCGCCCGGGAATCATCGACACTTTTGGACACAGATGTTACCCTGGATATCAGTCAGTTACCCAATGGGAGATGTCGGTTCTTCTTTGTTCTGGTAAGCAATCGTTTTGTGAGAGTCGTTCTGGTCAAGTTACGTGGAAGCCACTGACAGAATGTAGGGGCGCTATGTATTGCCAGTTCAACATCAAGTGGTTGGTCTGCATCGATTTTCTAATTTTCGAAACAGGATCAGCCATTATCGGGTCGGCGCAGAATATCAGCAGTCTCATTGCAGGTCGTATCATTGCGGGAATGGGTGGAGCTGGGATATACATCAGCGCAATCAGCATAATCTCAGAGATGACGGGTCCAGCGAAGAGGGCTCAGTATCTGAGCTACATTGGAATGGCTTGGAATCTAGGAACAATGTAAGTCGATTACTCTAAAGTTCCCGCCTCACCACGGTCAAGGTCTGACAAAGTCACAGTCTCGGCCCAATAGTCGGTGGTGCTTTCAACGACTCCAGTGCAACGTGGCGTTGGGCATTCTATATCAATCTATGCATTTCTGGACTAGCGGCTCCTGTATGCCTGTTCTTAATGTACACACCGACAGTGAGCATGTGAGATAATCACACACTTCTTTGGAATCATCGAATCGCCTAACCGTCGCTAAATACTCCCGTGTAGAATAGCAGGCACGATATCGTCGCCAATGGATGGCTAGGGTCAGCAAGAAGATATACAAAGTATATGAGCATTGTGCTCGCAACTAGGTGAGCGTGGGGGACCGCGTCGAATCGATGGCTATGCCGTTCCGACCCTCGTTGTCCAGGCACCGTCCTTACCAAATGGGTCGTCTTCTGGAATGGCGTCATTAAGTTGAGGGAGCTGAGGTTTGCCAAGACGCCAACCTTAGCACGACGCGTGCTACACAAGTAACGCTCTACGGCGTTCGTAACCTCTCCGTATCTCAAAGAATGAGATGTGATGAAATCGCAGCAGCTCGCTGATTGGCAACTTGCTTTCCAGGGACGTCTGGAGCAGCCTCGCACTCGCTCCTTCTCAACCTAGGAATGGTTCCGTTCCACGACAGCAACAGGGGCAACCCCACCTTCGCCCTGTTGCCCGCTGCAACTTCAGTGCCTCGTTGTTGCTACTCCAACTCATCCAGCCCTCATAATATGGAGAATATCCGCCTCGCATACACATATGAACCCATCGATTCGAAGCACGACATCCGCATCCTCGCCCTCCAACCCTCAATCACTTTCACAGCTCCCCTCGAGGTGAAGGTAATCCATCAAGCGCTATGGGTCAATTCAGGCGAAGGGCTTGATACAGAAGAACTACCTCGTCCTTACCACGCGGTTTCTTACTGCTGGGGCACAGCTCCGTCCGATCGGTCTCTCTTATGCGATGGACGGCTTTTCACGATTACGGCAAATGTGGAGAGCATGCTACGACACCTCCGGAAGGCTGTCAAGCCATTGTACCTCTGGATAGATGCCATCTGCATCAACCAAAGCAACGATGAAGAGAAATCTGAGCAGGTCGCACTGATGGCGAGCATCTATGCAAGAGCTGAAAAGGTGCGTATTTGGCTAGGCGAGGCAAACGAGGAGGATAAAGTGGGAGCAATAATGGACTGGATGAAGATGCTGGCAATCAAGGAAGACATCTTCGGCTCTCAGCAGCCGGTGACCGAGGATGTCCACCCACTCACGGTCATGACTGAGCTACAGACGCAGGAAGTAGCCAAATTTCTCTCAAGGCCTTGGTTTTATCGACGCTGGATATTGCAAGAGTTCTTCAACGCGAAGGTGAAGATTCTACAATGCGGTCCGTACAAGATCAATTGGGAATGGCTCAGCCACGTCTACAAGTCTTTCGGAAGTCACCTGCGATTATGGCATCTTAAACTTACGGGGGAGTCAAGTACACCATTGGACTTATTGTCTACTCTAAAAGCCGATGGCGATATTCTTGGATTTCTCTGGGATCTTGACAAGATGCAATGCGGGCAAAACCACGACCGTCTTTACGCTTTGTATGGGCTTTACAACATTTTTGAATCTTCCAAGAAAGGAAACCCACGATTTTTGTGTCCGATCGACTACTCCGAGCATTGGATGACGGCGTATAGTGCTACGGCATCGAATTTTTTGTCACCAAACCGCATAGTGACCTTGTTTGAGCACATCTTATCCTTTGGTTCACTTGCTCAGCAAAATCTGGAGTGGCCTTCCTGGGTACCAGGCTGGAACAAAAGTCGCTCTTCTGCTTTAAAATTTAGCTTTCCGTTCAAAGAAATTCTTCGCCAATTGAAGGACGAATCTTTGCAAACTCTGAAGATATATAGAATGGATTGGGCCGGCCGAGCTGGAATTAACGTACCTGGAAGTTTGTATCCGCTGCATGTCAAAAAAGAGTTGACGGCATGCTTCGCGCATCGTGCAATCGCTCTCTGCAGATGTCTGTTCGAGCTGTCCCCAACTCAAGGTCCCCTGAACGACCCGTCATGGTATAACAAGGCTATCACACGGGAACCACCATACCATTCCGAGCATACATACTATACTACTTCGAGATCAACAGAAAAGAAACGGCCAAGGATACATAAGCGCTGGTATATGGACTTTGCGGAGGCGCGGCAATATCCTGACGATTTGATCCTGGAGAAGCTGCGAACCAAAATTTACCGCCGAGATTCGGATCCCAGTAGTCCGTCTCCCATTCCCATTCACAAAATATCTCGCACAGAAGAAATGTCGGCTGTCATTCGTCTTGCAATATTTTACATTCAGATGCGATCAGCACGCTCTCACACGGCCGATAAACTGGAAGTCAGATCTCGTGACCCTTGGGAATCCGAGGAATTGGCGGATCTCTCCAGTATCCAGACCATGTTGGATTCCATGCTGAGCTCACCTACGGAGAAATACGGGCTCAAGCCCTGGGAGGCACAGTCCTGCAAATTCTGTCTAGCCCAGGGCACGCCGCCATCTTGGCCTTCGAACCCCGAAGAGTCGAAGTTCTCGAATGATTCTGCACCTGACGCCGACGCTATACCATTTCCTAATGGTAGTTCTTCACTTGGGGACCAATTCGATGAGGTCGAAAAAGCTTGGCAGTGCATTTTCGCTAACGTTCGACGGAACCTGGAATCTCTTCTCAAGGATCATCAGTTCTTCTACTTCCAAGTAGCAGAAGACGGAAAGGCTGGAGAGGGCACCTTAAAGACATTTCCTTGCATGGCAGGACCTAGGGCCAAAACAGGTGATTTCATCTTCCTTCCGTACGGAACTCGCGTGCAACAACAGCTCAACCCGGCCCCTCTTCTGTTGCGTCCCTTTGATGGAACTGCTCCGGTGGGTAATGAAGATGCATTGGCTTTTCGTATAGTAGATACGTGTTTCCCGTCTCCACATGCGGATATTTGGGGTGAGGTTGGCAATGCCACGACGTCTATTAAGAAAGTTGTAATTGTATAAGTAATACAAGCCATTCAGGTCCTGCGATGGATTGCATGAGCCAGCCTGTAATTCGCGGGCTCGGCTTACCAGTAACATCCTAGAGCGCATCAATCTCGAACAAAGATCAAGACTAACATCACACGAAGTCAAAAACATCCCCCCTCTCCCCCACCATCCTCCCCACCCGTCCACTCCCCACAACCCTCTCCAACTCCAACCTCTCCCACCTCGAAAATGCCACCCTCACACTGCCCTCCACCCTCCCCACCTCCCCNCTCTCAATC
>JAFHBV010000229.1:0-62613 GCA_019022785.1 Pseudomonodictys pantanalensis
ACGCCACCCACCGTCCCCGTCCGAACACCCACTTTCCTCCCCACCCGTGACACATCCAAACTGCGCGCGACCTGGCTCGGCCACGCTTGCTACTACGTCGAGTTTCCGTCCGGTCTGCGCGTGCTCTTCGACCCCGTCTTCGAAGACTGCTGCGCGCCCATCAACATCAAATCGCTGAAACGGTACACGCCACCGCCCTGCGAAATCGAAGATCTACCCTTCATCGACGCAGTAGTCATATCACACAACCACTACGATCACCTGTCATACCCAACTACAAAACGCATACAAGCTAAATTCCCCAACGCGCACTTCTTTGTGCCGCTAGGGAACAAGACATGGTTTGAGAAGAGCGGAGTGAACAAGGTGACTGAGTTGGATTGGTGGGAGAGCCGGAATGTTAAGCTCGAGGCTTACGCTAATGAGAAGATCGGGGAGGGGAGTAGCAGTGATGGTATGAGCGACAAAGTGTCCGTGGGCAAGACGAATGTGGGTGAGGGAGGCATCACAGCAAGTATCGGTGCGTTGCCTTGTCAGCACGTCAGTGCTAGGGGGCTGTTTGATCGGTGTAAGACGCTTTGGGCGAGTTGGAGTGTGGAAAGTGGGGGCGCGAAGGTTTATTTTGCTGGGTATGTTCTCGTTTCCTTACTTCCCGTCAGCTTTGCGTTGGCTAACGATATAAAGTGATACCGGTTACCGCTCCGTTCCCAACGTCCCCGCCGGCGTCGACGATTACTCCGCTGCCTATTCGCATCTCCCTAGGTGTCCTGCCTTTGCACAAATCGGCCAGCTGCGAGGACCTTTCGATCTCGGTCTCATTCCCATTGGCGCTTACGAGCCCCGCTGGATCATGTCGCCTATGCACGCAAATCCAAAAGACGCAGCCAATATCTTCAAAGATACGCAATGTAAGAAGGCACTGGGCATGCATTGGGGCACGTGCGTCCTCACCGAGGAAGACGTCATGGAGCCGCCGAGGAGATTGAGGGAAGCGTTGACTGAGGTGGGCGTGGAGGAGGGAAGATTTGGGGTTTGCGATATTGGGCAGAGTACGGAGTATGAGAGCTGAAAATCGTGGACAATGGAAAAAGGAGGGGAAAGACGTGGTGCTTTTGCTGCATTGGCAGGCGTTTGGGTGCGTCATACCACTCTGAGTGCAGGTTAGCATGTCATTTGCATTGTATATTCACAATCTCTCAGAGCCCACTGGAAGGCATTGTAATTGCTCTTTATATGAGAACGCAGGGAGACGGATCATGACATCCCCACCCTTACAGGAACGATCCGAGATCCCATAGCAAAACTATTCTCCCCTCATATCAGCCAAGGAGGTGCAATACCACCGACTTGACCAAAGCGACCGTGATGGCGCCAGTAAGCAAAAGGGCTCTTCGGATTGAATGGCTTCGGTCAAAGAAAATGCGACGCTTTGTCCGTGAAGTACAAGCCGCTGGTGCTGCGCCCAGATCTACATCCCCCCAGCCCGCACCAAACAAAAAGGCGTGCTTTGACGATCCATCGCAGGATGCTGCTATTGCTCCTAACCACGAAGCCAAACGCAAGTTTGGGAAACCTGTGTCTGCCCAGCCCGTATTATTGCAAGCCGTTGACAGTCTTCCCATACCTACGCCCCCTCGAATCACATCAGAAGAAACTCAGCTCTTTGTCAGTCCACCACATTCCGGTGCTTCTGCCCCGAAACCTGTATCCACCTAACGCACACTATCACAAGCCGCTCCGCATCCTCCCAGCCGCAGGAATCAAGCCCGTAAACCATCTGCATCATCGCAGCAGGACTGCGAGATGACTGAAATACCCCCTGTGCTTAAAGATCCATATGCCCTCGCATATAGATATCATGAGTATATGAAGGCGAAGCCAAAGCGTTTCACGGAGGGTAGCAATAAGTATTATGAGGGTTTGCTGGCCAATCAGCCTGATCCGGACGAGGATGCTATGGATAAGAGGGCCAGGGCTATTCGATATGCGAAGAAACATTATGAGAGCTATTATGAGGCGAGGGATATTAATGCTATTGTGGAATTATTGGATAGGGAGAGGAGGAAGGGGGATTAGAGTAAGGCTCAATATTGCGAGCGGGAGTGGAGACCGTTTACTCGCCAGACACTGCAGAATTCGAACTCACCGAAGACTTTTCCGGCTTCTCTCACACACGCATCAAAGAAATTCGGATCGGAATGCTCAGGCTGTAACATCTTGTCGCTCGACCGTGTCAAAGAAACCTCGACTCAACATCTACATTCCAGAGCAGGACCGAAAGCGGTACCTCGGCCTCGACGCATGCTACAGTACCCTCACTTGAAAAATATCACTCACGGGTATCCACCAAACAAAGCATCCTATCCGGAAGCGTCAAACTCTATTTTTTACGGCTCTCCCATCTGCGATGTACCACCACCATAACCGCAAACGGCCAACTACCTCATCGCAACATAAATGCCATCCTGGGAGCAGCCCTGAATCCAACACCCGCGCAGCAACACTGCATTCGAATGGAACTCTTCCCTCGTTTTGTATAAGTTTGACATGCATCCGCGCGACATCCTAGGTTACTGGTCTTCCGCTATCGTTACTTCTAGGCACCACCATCGCTCGACGTCCACCTATTCGCCGCCGCCATATACAGTGTCTAGTTCGACTTCTCCCTGCACAACCTTTTCTTCTTCGGTCTATTCTTCCTTGTCGTCGTATAGCAGTATCCCGAGTTCCGTCGTTGTCTTATCGACTGTCGCTTCTACACAACCAAGCAGTACCGTTTCGACTACAGAGATGCCTTCTATCACCAGCGCCGTGTCGACGATTACGTTGACGAGCACGCTGTTTTTCACGGTTACATCGGCGCTGCCGCAGGTCGATGTGCCGAGTGCTATCAGGGCGCTGTCGGATTGTACTGTACGTCTTCATCCACAACCTTCTTTCCTCGGAGAAATATATTGGAGGAGTAGGTAGACTGACTGGATACAGCAATCCATCATCTTCCCGGTTCTAGCCGACCGCGCCGACTGCAACGTCGGCAGCTTCGACTGCATCTGCCGCCAGATCCAGGACCTCAATATCCGCGGTCAGATTGAGAGGAAGTGCACTGATGCGGAACTGGCCCGTAAGCTTCCCATTCCTTCATTTCCCCTTGCCACATCCATCTTCCTTCCACCCGCAACTTCGTAATCTCATACTGAAATAGAGTTCGACACCTTCGACGCGACGAACTGCGGCATCCCCGGCTGTCTCATCAACATCAGCACCCCAAACGCCACTACCGTCGTAACCAACACAACTATTGTCTCCGTGGCTCCCATCGTCACCGCTCCTAATGTGACCGGCACCCCGATCACCCCTTCCAATGTGACCAACGGCACCGTCGGCCCGGTGATTCCCACCTCCCTAACCACCGCTGCCGTCGTGATTCCCACTGTTGGACCCAACGGCGAGCCTTCGGAATTCACATCCATCGTTGTGAGTCCCGCGGGCCCGACGCAGCCAGCTGGTGCTCCAGGACCTGAATTCACGGGCGCTGCTGCGGCTGTCGATGCGCCAGAGTTTGGCAGCATGAGGATCGGTATGGTTGCTGGTTTCATGGGTATCATGGGGCTGGTGTTTGCGGAGCTTTGAATGAAGATTGCGTATGACGGAAGAGGACTGTGGGTTTTTTTGTTTTTCTATGTCGGGGCCAGTTGGCGGGGGTGGACTTGGTGAGGTAGAGGTTTGGTGGGTATAATGTTTAATGTAGTGTGTAGATCTAGTAAATCGAGATCGATAGACGTGTACCCCGGCTGCCGAAATGTTTGCATTGTGTCGTGGTTTGACCTTGGGTTCCCTAGGCATCGTTCGTTCAAGCGACTTTCAGCTGAAACCCCCCGCCCTTACCCACGTCCTCTCTACCTCCACTCCCAAACAGTTCGCTGAAATCCACAGCCGGCTTTGCTCCCCTCTTTGGCGCAGTCGGACTCGCTTTCCTTCTTCTCTTCTCCTGTCCTGCCTTGCTCGGGAATGTAGGAAACAGCTCCTTGGGCTTGGGCTTGGGCTGCTCCCTAAAGTACTCATGCTCTAGCATCTCTTCCGCCGTAGGCCTATGATCCGGATTCATCGCCAGCAGCCCACTAATCAGCTCCACGCCCGCGTTCGTCAGCGTAGGGAACGTAGTCCGGATATTATTCCACCCGCCGTCTTTCCCATTGCGTGGTATCTTGAGACCCTTTGCGTTTGGCAGGCGCCAAAATTCGGGCCAGGACTTGTCTGTTGGTAGACCGCAGAGGCCGAAGATCATGGAGAGCTCGTCGACTTCGTTTTTACCCTGCAGGATGGGTTCGCGGAGGACTAGTTCACCAAATATACAGCCGAGGCTCCACATGTCGATTGACGTATCATATGTATCGGCGCCCAGTAAGAGCTCTGGAGCGCGGTACCACAATGTGACTACGAGTTGCGTGAGAGGTGGTGCAGAGGGAGGCGGCATGTACCGCGCCATGCCAAAGTCTGCGATCTTGAGTTCGCCGCGGTTATTGAGGAGGATATTCGAGGTCTTAAGGTCACGGTGGAGGACGAAATTGCTGTGTAGAAAGGACACTGCGGAGGCTAGCTGTCGAAGCAAGGTCTTAACTTCGCTGGCGAGAAAGGGCTCTGCCATATCCTCTTGCAAGGTCTTGAGGTCGTGCTCGACGAACTCCATTACGAGGACTACATCGTCGGGCGCAGAGCCAGTGAGCACTTCGCGCAGGTCGACGATGTTGGGATGGCGGGCTTTTTGCAGGATGGAAATCTCTCGGAGTGCGGTGATGGGGAAGCCTTCCTTGGATGAAAGGTCCATTTTTACCTTCTTGAGGGCGACAATTTGGCCGGTGGAGGCTTCTTGAGCGCGAGATACCCAGCCATAAGAACCTTCTTCGATGGGGTTGAGGATCGTGAAATTGGACGTGTGCCGGCAGGCTGACCAGCCTGGGGCTTCGAACCTGAGAAGCTTGTGCTCTGGGGCCTTTTCTTTTGATGGAGCGGTGTCCTCTGCAGCATCGTTGAATAATCTCCTCTTCTTTGCGGGTCGGATTTCTGATTCCTGGGCAGCTCGTGCTGCGGCTTCTTGCCCCGCCTGCAGCTTTTGCTGCTTCAGGCGTTTCTTCTCTTCCTTTTCTTTCTTGCGGCGCAGTTGCTCCGCTTTGTCGGCTTCTATGTCGGCCCAGCGTGAAGCCATTTCTTACTGTCCTTGATTGTTCCGATTCCCACCTTTTTGAAGTGTGCACGGTGTGGTGTCGAAGTGAAGAAGCTCCACATTTGGAANCACGNNGGAACGCGANGGGAGGTGGTCATAGCNTTNCNNCTCCAACTTTTCGAAGTTCGGACGTGGCTCAAACGATGGCATGCTTGCCCCCCTCCCCCCCCTCACACTCAAGATGAGAGCAAATACGCTCAATTGTCTGTGGACGGCTTCGCGGAGTATTCGTGCACAACGGGTCGGGTTCAGAGGTGTTCAATATGGCATCCGGTGGTCATGCAGCGCGGAGACGCCGGTCGCGCAGTCGTTGAAAAAGGCCATACAGGCATGCAACCCCCTCTCCTATGTATTCTGTGCAGCTCGCTGACGCATGTGCTAGACAACAGGCCCCATATCGGTAGCCTCGTATATGCGGCAGTGCCTCACCTCTCGCGACGGCGGATACTACACGCAGCAAAGCACCACGTCGGACCAATTTGGCGCGACGGGCGACTTTGTAACTTCTCCCGAGATCAACCAGCTCCCTGGTGAGATCATAGGAATATGGCTGTATACCGAGTGGCTGGCGCAGGGAAGGCCGGAGAGTGTGCACATCATTGAAGTTGGGCCGGGCAGAGGGACGCTGATGGATGACGTGCTCAGGGTACGTGCAGCACGGTACAAGGCGTGCGGATACTGGGCACGAGGAAACTGACCTGACATGAGGAATAGACGGTATCGCAATTCAGGCCCTTCGCCCAGACAATCAGGCAAATCTACCTCGTCGAAGTCTCCGATGCGCTGCGGCAGAAACAGCTTGAGCGCCTTTCTTCCTCTTCTGACGCCGCGCCTACAGACCTGGGATGGCGGGCGAGCTGCAAGTACATGCCGGATCGCAACATCACATGGGTCGAAGACATCCGGTTCATACCAAAGGGTACGCATATGCTCTCCTCGCCTTTCTCTTCCGCCCAACATCGACACTGACAACATGACAGATGAAACCACAACCCCGTTGATACTCGCCCACGAATTCTTCGACGCTCTCCCGATCCACATCTTTCAGAACAAAGCCTCCTCTCACATCCCCGCGTCGGCTGCAATCCTGATCCCGACTGGACCCATAACGCCGAAATACGGGGTCCACGCTGCAAAGAACCAGTGGCACGAGCTTCTCGTCGCGCCCACCAATAGTTCCTCCGCTGCGATATCAACACCAGTATACGGATCAAAAAGAACCGACAAGGACGAGCCATCCCCATCGTTCCACCTGACCCTCTCGAAAACGCCCACACCGCACTCGCTCTATCTCCCGAAACAGTCCCGCAGGTATCGAGCGCTGGAAACCACACCGGGTGCAATCGTAGAAATATCACCTGAATCACTATCATACATATCAGACTTTGCTGTCCGGATAGGTGGGGACTGCACTTCATCACCCACCACCTCCAATCCCGCTCCAGATACCGCCACTCTCTCACCTCCCCCGACCGAGGCCGTCTACTCCCGCCCTGACCGCAAAACCCCCTCCCAACCCTTCGCAAAACTCCACCCCACAGGCGCAGCCCTGATCCTCGACTACGGCCCCGCAACCACGATCCCCGCCAACACCCTGCGCGGAATAACCCAGCACCGCCTCTGCTCGCCCTTCGCCCGCCCCGGCGCCATCGATGTCTCTGCAGATGTGGATTTCGGTGCCCTTGCCGAAGCGGCTCTGAATGCTTCTCCAGGGGTGGAGGTCCACGGTCCGGTCGAGCAGGGCTTCTTCCTGTCTACCATGGGGATCAAAGAGCGTGCCGAGGCGCTGCTGAAGGGCGTCAAGGATGAAGAAACGAAGAGGGTGATTGAGACGGGTTGGAAGAGGCTGGTTGATCGGGGTCCGGGGGCAATGGGCAAGGTGTATAAAGTCATGGCTTTGTTGCCGTATAAGGAAGGGCGGAAGGTAAGGCGGCCGGTGGGGTTTGGTGGGGATGTTGTTGTGTAAGCTGTTATATCAAACCCGCAGAAGAAACATTTGCATGGAGGTGGCACGTTCAAGCGTCGGTCTGTACAGATACGTGTCACGGCGAATAAAAGTCGAGTTCGCAGCTTCAAGGACGGAAACACAGCAATCTCTTATTACAAAGGCGACGAACCTACATCTCTCCTCTTGCCGCTCATTTAAACCCTCGATTCATGCAAGCCACCCGCCCAAGCCTCGCTGTAGACGGCAGAGATAAATCTCCATCGAGATCCACATGTGCTTGAATCGAAGGAAGACCACGCTATGCAGAAAGGAAGCCGCCCAAGGAATATGAAGAGAACTCAAGAACGCCGTAGAATGCCTCTGTCGAAAGTATGCGACAGAGTGTAAACACCGAGAAGTAGAGATGCAAATTGGGAACAAGGCTCATGGCGAAACCCTACAACTTTTCGCTCGCGACGATCGAATACTGGCCACCAGCACCCGTCCACACGAGCTTCTCCTCCCTCGTCGCTGTGTTATCGATGAGCGTCGGTGTTTCGATGTCATCCGTAGTCCCCTGCCCCGTCTGATAGTTGGCAGAGAAGCCCCAGGAGTACGCTCTACCGTCCTTGTTAATGACGATAGTGTGTTCGGGTCCACAGCCGCCAGTGACGATGTCCTTGAGGCCCGGCACGACAGTCGGCTCCATCAAGATCTTCGGCCTATCGTTGCTCTTGAGCATGCGCTTTTCGTCGTTGATGGCGTTGAGCTGCGCCATGGGAATGCCGACCTGGAAGCCGTCGCAGCGGCCCCAGGAAAGCACTTCGCCGCCGGCAGTGATGGCGATGTTGTGGTGGGATCCGCCGTCGACAGATGTGACGTTCTTGCCTTCGAGGCTCTCGATGATCTTGGGGGTGAGGATGCTGGCGTTGTCTTCTCCGGCATTGGCGATGTGCCCGGTCTCGCAGCAGTTGTTGGCTCCCCAGGACCAGATGTGGCCGTCTTCAGCGATGGCGAGGCTGTGGTAGGAGCCGCAGACAATCTGTGCTATCCTCTGGCTCGGGCGCTTGAAGGTGCTGTCGTGGAAGCCAACGCGGTTGGGCTGTAGAGATTCGATCAGGGTGCGCTCCGTCACACGGCGGCCGAGCTGGTTTTGCTGTCCGTTGCCCCAGGCATAAACATGCTTGTCCTTGTCGAGAGCGAGGACATGGTTAGTTCCACAAGCAAGATGCGTGATCTTCTTCAAACCATCGACGTAGACAGGCGTCTTTGCGGTCTTCGTATCGCGGTCGAACCCAAGAATGCCCTCGTTCTTGCGGAATGTGCCCCAGCCGTAAACCGCACCCTCCGTTGTCAGCGCAAAAGAGCAACTGTCGCCGGCGATGACGTCCACGAACACGGTGTCCTCGGGGAAATGTTCCATGGAGATGGCGGTGGGCGTGGCCTCGAGCTCGTTCAGTCCTCCGGTCTCGTCCTCGGAGTCGGAGTCGGAATCGTCCGCATCCATGTCGCGCATCTTGACGTCGGCGTTTGACGTGTCGCGACCCAAGGCGCCGTTGTCGTTGACGCCCCAGGTGAGGATCTTGTTGTCTTGGGTAAGCGCAACAACGTGCATTCCACCGGCAGCCACCTTGACCACATCCATGTCTTGCAGGATGTGGTTGAGACGCGGTCGCTTGACGTCGATGGCCTTTTTCGTGGCGCCCAAGCCGAGCTCGCCGGAGCTGCCCTCACCGAAGACGAAGACTTTTAGGGGGGTGGTGTATCGTAGCGCGTTGATCTCCGTCTTCTTCCCGCCTAGTCGACGCGGGCCCTTGGGCTGGGGCTTGGAGGGCGCCTTTGGAGCTTTCGCCTCCTTCTTTGGCTTCTTCGCCTTGGGAGCGGGCTCGTCGATGTCCATCTCGTCATCGCCACCGTCCTTGAGCGCGTCCTGCTTGCGCTTCGCGGCGGCCGTCATCGTGGGAGCCTTTGCTGCAGCGGGCTTCTTCGCAGGCGCCATCTTCGCGGGAGCTTTCGTGGGAGCTGTCGTGGGAGCGGGGGTCGGTTCTTTCTTTGGGCGTCCGCGTCCTGGGGCTGTCAGCGAAGTTTTGTAGACAACGGACGCGCTCGGCTTACCTTTGGCTGGTGCGGGCGTGGGTTCCTCGAGCGCGATGGTGTCACTGGCGCCGTTGATAGCTGGCGGCGGTTCCGACTTCTTGGCGCGTCCTCGCCCATGGCCTGGATGATGGATTAACTGATGAAGCCGTGTGCCTTGTGCGCGGGCGACGTACCAGTGCCATTCACCAGCACCTCTTTTGCTTCAGCCTTGGCGGGCTTGGCGCTCGCCGCGCGCGTTGGTCGAGCCATGCCGGAGTTTGGGCGAAGGTTTGCTTGATGAAAGACAATGGCTGCGACGGCAGAGTGCGTGGTTGGGAGGTGTGTTGTGGTGCTTCCAGAAAAAAAGACGACCAGGAACGCGATGGGGCCACGCTAAAAGTAGACAGCCGCGACAGGGGTGGAATGCCCGCCACCCCAGCCTCATTCACTCGAGCATCTCGGACGACGCTAACGTCATTGTCACAAGGGCAACGGGCCGGACGTCTGACATCGGGACGAAGCTGGGCTGATTTCCCTCTCGCCTGCGTCTTTCGTCACTCTGGATTCGGGTTCGAATTGCTGGCAGGCAAGCCGCCAGACATCAGGGTGCCTGCAGGCGCCGGCATTCGGGAGGAGGCATCTCTGGGAAACAAAGAGCCCTCATCATGTTTGATCTACTGCTCCTATCACTGGCTCTCGTTGGACCCGGATTCTGTGCTCAGCCATCGGCGCCGTCTCCAATAGCTGCACCCCTGCGCGAACTACCATGGGGCCAGTTGAACTTCCTACATACCACTGATATCCATGGCTGGTGGGGTGGCCATCTCCAGGAGTAAAGCCCTCAAAAACTGCACTCCTTGACAGCCCAAGCTGACCTCTTCAGACCCTCATTCTCGGCAGACTGGGGAGATTACATCTCCTTCGCCAACCATCTGCGTGACCGCGCCGACGCCGACGGTTCGGACCTCCTTCTGATCGACACTGGCGACCGCATAGAAGGAAACGCCATCTACGACTCGTCCAAACCTCGGGGGAAATTCACCTACGAAATCGCCAAAGAGCAAGCCATCGACCTCATTTCCAGTGGAAACCATGAGCTCTACAAGGCTGAATCCGCAAATGGAGAGTTTTATCACACGGTTCCTGATTTCGCGGGACACTACCTCGCTTCCAATCTGGACATCATCAATCCAGACACCGGCAAGCGGCAACCCTTAGCCCCACGCTTTAGGAAGTTCAGCACCAAGAATCAAGGCATTCGCATCCTAGCTTTTGGGTTCATCTTTGATTTCACAGGCAACGACAACAACACCTTCGTGCAACCTATTGCCGAAACAGTAAAAGAAGAATGGTTCAAGGAAGCAATCAAAGACAGAGACATCGACCTTGTGCTCGTTTACGGCCATGTCGACATCCGATCCACCGAGTACATTACCTTGTACAACGTCCTCCGCTCGGCGTACTGGGACACGCCGCTACAGTTCTTTGGCGGCCACAGTCATATCCGGGACTACAAGATCTTTGACTCCAAATCTGTGGCGCTTGAGAGTGGGCGATATATGGAGACGATTGGATTCATGTCCATCAGCGGACTCAGCACTGGGGGATCAAGTGTATTTCCTTCGGTTCTGCAGAAGCAGAAAAAGCATTTGACCTTCGAACGCCGCTACATCGACAACAATCTTTTCAGCATGCACCACCACAGCAGCAAAAACAGCAGCACGTTCCCCACCCCACATGGCCTAAACGTCTCAGCTCAGATCACCGCCGCTCGGAAGTCACTTGATCTCGACCACCGTTATGGCTGCGCACCCAGCGATTTCTGGGTCAGTCGGCGACCGTATCCCCATGACGAGAGTATCTTCACCTGGCTGAGCACCACCCTCTTACCGCAAGCCATACACCCAAGAACCGAGTCCACAAAAGCGCTCGTGATCGTAAACACGGGTGGTATCCGCTTCGACATCTTCAAAGGCCCCTTCACCAAGGACACGAAATTCCTGGTATCGCCGTTCACGAGTGGGGTCCGGTATGTGAAGGATGTGCCGTACAAGGCCGCGAGCAGAGTGATCAAACTCCTGAATAACGAAGGGCCAATTTTGCAGGCCATGCACCAGGAGAAAGCTTACTTGATGCCGCCAGAGCATGTGGGTGCGCGGTATCGACCAGGTCTCTATAAGATCAAGCGGTGGGGCGAGCAGTGGCTTGTGCGGCATAATGCGATTGATTGGGCAAAGGGACAGGCGCCTTTCATGGACGGCCAGTTGGATCAGAATGCGGCTACGGCAGGCAGTGAAAAAGATGGCTTGGTTCCGGGTTACATGACGCACGACGACGCCGGTGATGATGGGGATGATACGCTACACGCAGAGATTCCCTTCTACGAGGTTCCGAATTGCGTGCAGGCTGCTATTGGCTTTGATCCTTCCCTTCTCTTTTACGAAGGAGACGAGGTAGAGAGTGACGACACACCCGAGGTGGTGGACCTCATGTACAACGAGTTCGTCCAGAAATGGGTCCTGCTAGCACTCCAATACCTAGGCGAGAGCTATAGCAGCGATGACACGCTGGGCTATGCAGGTGGAAAGAGCTTCACGGATATCATGACGGACTGGGTGGCGGAGAACTGGAATGTAGATGGGAAGACGTGCCCTGAATAAACGAGCAGCAGGGGGATATACTTGATTCAAAGTGATACAAACGGGATGGCTGGTGTGTTGTACGTTAAAAGACCCCGGCTGAACACTATACACGACGGGTCATCTTTGATAAGATTCGGAAACAGAATAAAGTCACAATACAAGTATGCTATTGATAGTTGTACGGCGATTTTACCTGATCCGTTCCATTTTCTGCCATCCACTCTGCTACCTTCAGATACCCCAAAATACCCTGACTATTTCCGCTAAATGCGGCGAAGGGCCTTACGACAGTATCTTGCAACATATACCAAGAGCCCCTCCAAGATCGAAATCCAAAATAATGGATGTGGACTGTTATGTCGCGACAATTGAGGAAGTCCCATGCACGGATCTGATGTTTCGTATGACTTATTCAAAACGGTGTAGAAGCCCTGATCCCTGGCTGCAACGGCGGCAAAAGTGAGGTGCTGAACAAGCGACCCAAACTGATTGGGAACCCCATGTGTGTCGAATCCTCTCGAGGATATCTGTGAACGCAAGTCTATTTCTCAAATTATCAATAGCCACATTTTTTTCGGACACCATACTTACATGCCAATCCCGCCGCCCATTGAATACCCAGCGACGGTAGTCTGCTTCGGAATTGCACCGCGTGCGGCCATATCCTCCACTGCACTAGAAAGCGCATCGTACGTTGCCAGTCGCATACCATGCCGCATATCGCGGAAAAAGCTATGAACCCGATTGCCGTTTTCGTATACAGGATACGGTATGTTCCACCACCTCGGACCCTTGGCATCGGTCCACAAGTTCATGTGAAGCTCATTAGGGTCTGAGCCAAGGAAAGCGATGGTGATATTCTCGCCGTTGCAGACTACAATAGCTCTGCGGCTAACGTTAAACCCAGTGTTGAGTTCCCAGACTCTGAGGTTCGGGTTTTGATAGTGGTCTTGCAATGCCTTGGCTATAGCATTGATGTCCGGCGTAAGAGTTGATCGCCACAAGGTGTCGGCTGCATCTTTGATATCCTTCCATTGTGACGGACTATCCTGTAATCTGACTAGCGGCATCGTAATGCTCTCACTCTACAACAGAATGAAATTGACTGAGTACGCCCTTGACGTAGCGGAATGCTTTAGTGGTGGAAAATCGAGTCTCGAAGATGGCTTTCCTTACCTCTGGGTCTTTCCCTCAGGAGATTTTCAGTGTTTTTCTTAGATGCAGAATTAGCTGAAAAATAGTAATGATAGTTAACGAGAAGTTGAGGTGCCTCTACGACGGTTGTTCTGTGACAGGTGGACAGATATTCGTGAACATCTCTTCATTCTATCCAACCATCTAGATACAGCACTACATGTGCGTTATAACATGACAAATATACACACATCATCATTCTACCTCACATCGCCCTTCTCCTCGTCCCCCTTTCTTCCCCATCTCGGTTTTTACCAGTCTAGTAACTGGATTGGTATCTCTGCGCGTTCGGAAAGTTGAGCAAAAACAAATGCACGGGCTATGCGCGTAAAAGCGTCGTGTCCTCCTGAAAAGGGGGTTATCGTTGAAAGAGGGCCGTCCTTCAAGAAAAACATAATATGAACATATTTGGCCAATGGTAAAAATAAAAATGGTACTCCCCCCATATGCAGCCGCTGACGGAATGAGGTTTGTCAACAAGGAAAGACAGGCGTTTCGATTTGATGCAAGATCGGAGAGAGGAGTCGAGGATCACACTAGCGTGGGACGTATGCGCAAAGTGATCCACATGCATGCACCGGAGACAGCGGTAGTGGAGTCGCAGGCGGTGACAAAGGCCTAATAGCCCCGTAAAATCCAAGCGGCCCGATGCGTGAGCCATGCCAGAAGCATGGCGACAACAATGGGCATAATGAATAGTCACAAGATGCTGCACGCGCTACCGGAAGGCCTTCATTGTCCCATTAGTAACCACTCAGCTCTCAGACGACGATACCAAGGAAATCCACAAGCAACCAGGGTACTTGAGCGGAGATAAGAAACATGGTACTTCCGGAACCAATCCATTCCCATTTCGGGTTCGGGTCCGCGGAGCCAGATATTTACGTATCATTAAAGAGGGGTGCGCTAGAACTCACCATCTTTGGCCTTTGATCCTCCCAATCCACGAGTACACAATTTTCAATCTCTCACGCACACGAGTGGTTTGCAACAACAGATATTTTTCCTCCTCGGCTATGGGCAACACGCACGCGAACCAATACGGGAATAGGGCGGGATCCTCGGGTGGCTCGCCGTAGACTTGGATGATGCGGGCGCGGAGCCAGGGAGCGCTGGCGTTGCGCATTTCGCGGATGAAGGCCATACAGCTGTCGAGCAGATCCTGCGTAGAGTGGAGGTTGAGGGCGATTGGGGACGGAAGCGGTAAGCCAGGATTCTCGCGCTGGAATTGGTCCGCCGCTTCTTGGGCGGATGTTGTCTCACTCTGTTCCAGGTCACCCTCTTCGGCGAGAGAAAGATCCTCGACGCGTTCGATACGGGCCACGTTGTACCCGTCCAGCATGCCATGCGCTCTGACCTTGAATCGACCGATACCCCGCGTCTCCACGAAGCTCCGACCGTCGCGGAGAAGCTCGAAATTGACAATCTCGAGGAGAGTGCCGTACTCGAGGAAGGGCGTTGGGCCAAGATCGCCTTGAGGTGCTGACGTTCGGTTGTACATGACCATACCGAATTGCCGGTTTCCCTCTAAGCAACGACGCATCATCAGACGATATCGAGGCTCGAATACGTGAAGGAACGTAGGCATGGTTGGCAGAGACAACGTGCAGATAAACAGAGGCATGCTTAGAGCGTCGTCGCCGGCCTGCTCCTCTGCTTGAACCGCAGCGGCACGGGCAGCGACGAGATCTGGACACAGCGCGTCGAGCAGAGAGTTGAGGAGAGCGTTGCTCTGCTTGTTCTGCAGCGATGGCGAGAGGTGTAGATCTCGTCGGCAACAAGGGCATATGCTACTGTGATCCATGACACGAACTAGACATCGGCGGCAAAAAGTGTGGCCGCACGACGTCGTCGTTGGGTCTAGCATCATGTTATAGCATACGAGGCAGTCGAGCTCCTTATGTGCCACTTCTCGAAGCCGCTCAAGTAGCGCCATGTCTAGAGCCTGACTGTCGGGCGTGTTTGACATGCTGTGATATAGGACGTCGGAGCTATGTCGAAGCTCGCCCATCTCTGCCATGGTGTATGTCGACGACAGGCGGCCGCCATGCAGTATTCTCTCGTGACCTCTGTCCGTCATGTTTTCTTTTTCGTTCATTTGCGTGCCATCGTCACCCCGCACTACTTCCTCGAGCAGCATTGGTGTGTCCTCGGTTGAGGGTGTTCGCTCGGCCATCTCAATCTTGATCAGCTCCATGAGCTTGGTCAACGTCACGTCCACATTGCACTCGGCCGCCGCGTGCTCTGCCCCGCATGTTGCTAGAGGGCATGTAATCCCAACAAGACGGTCCGGCGTATTCGGATATGATATGTTCGTTCGTGGCTTCGGGGCGGGCAGGCAGTCACGGCACACCGTGTGACCGCATGGTAGGGTGACGGGAGCCGTGTAGGGCCTCGAGCACCGCGGGCATTGGATCAGACGGATCAGGTGCCTGGCGTCCCGGTGGGCAGCCAGTGCAAGCTGCTCCGGATGGTCGCGCGACGGCACATCGCCAACCATCAAGGCTTGCGGATGCACAGCCGGCTCGTAGGACGGGCTCTCTCCGCAGGGAAGGAGCAGGAATTCCTTCCGCCTTTGCGAATTCATGCAGTGCACTGTGGGGTGGCTCCTTCCTCCATATACAGCTTGCGGCAGCTGCTACCGGTGGGGGTCGTGACTACCCAGAGGGGTATATAGAAGCGTGTCGAGGGCAGGAGCGGTCGAGGACGAGGTGTGAGCAATGTATACGGGTGTGCGAGTGTCGAGGATGCGGGTTTCAGGTACAGCGGGCGCTCGTGCTATGTACCGTAGAGCTCAGCAATGTCTGAAACGCCACAGCGGAGCGGAGGGGTGACCCGGGGAGACTCTCGATTCGAGATGCGTCACGCTGCCGGCGAGACAGGCTCGGGCGCAGGCACCGGCGGCTCGCGGGGGACACTGGAGGATAGGACTCAGAGGCTAGATCAAAGAGGAAGAGCAAATACGCTGCCACTCAAAGACCAGACGGGGCTGTCCGAATCGAAGACGACAAGAGAAGGGCTGGCGAGAGCGAAAGAGTGCATCTATGGACTGACGGTCTGGAGGCCTCAGCGTCGAATCGAAGAGGTCATCAATTGTGCGCAAAGAGCGACTGGCCATGATTCCGCACGAGGGAGCAGATGCATGATACGTAGCCGGCATGGGATCGCCGATGGGGTTCTTGCGCCCAGGTTGACAGACGACTCCGCCGCAAAGGCATAGACCTCGCTCGCCCGTGCCCCGATCACTGTGCCACATCCACTCCGCGCCTATCGGACGACATCTAACCCACACCGGTAGGCCCGCCCGCCAGCCTGCACCCATCTCTGGAAAAGTCTAACATAGACTAGCACTCCCGGAGCAGGAATGGGCAGTACCCTTCCGTGGACATAAGTCCTCGCAGCCATGCCTCCGACGGCTGCGAGCTGCTGCTCACTCACCACCAGTACTACGGATGCTCTACTGCTAGCAGACGGAGGCGTCAACGAAATGCACATGCACTTGTTATGCTTTGCAGCACCATCAGCATCCGCCAAGCAACGGGCCCTTCACTCTGCCACCCACAGCGGGACCGCTGCCATGGAAAATCCTTCTATACGTGCATCTGCCCCGCCACATCGCCCAACTCCATGTCTACATTTAGTGCAAAAATACGTTCATGCAGGTGTGCGCTCTTTGCAAGCGTCATCGATATGCCTCTCAGTCAAAGGCAACAAACCTGGCCAATCAGCGCCCGACCCAGCCCAAAGGGGAGCAGAAACGTCCGGCCTGTCAACCACATGTACAAGGGTAGCACACGACTACCAGTGCGCTCTACCTGTTCGGTGTGGTGCATCTCGTACCGATATCCTGTCTGCAGCACACGCGAATCTGACATTGACTACCGATGTCTTGAACCGATTCCCGTCGAGAACTGGGAAATTGCAGATAGACTTTTGTATAAAGTAGATTCCTCGCTTGGCTAGTGTCGACTGTGTATAGACCCTTCGTAGAGATCGTGGATTCGCTTAACATTTCCCAATCCAGATCACGTCACAGTCAGTGGGTCGCTTGAGAAGCGGGTCCCTTGGAAAGCCAAAACTCGTATGCAAGCGTAGAACGCCATAGGAGGATCCCAACCATGGAACGCTCCAATACACAGGAGAAGCTGGATGTAGTGTACAAAGAACCTCATGCTATACGATTCCGGGATACGCCAAAAACCGGGGTCCGAACCTTTTCCCAATAACCTGAGGGGTACATCATGAAGCTTTCGGCGCTCCATTGGTGGTACCCATATGCTCTAATGCTGATTCGGCTCCGCCCCCTTCGTCGTCTTCGGAGGAGGAGTCTGACTCTTCCTCTTCAAGGACTATCTGTTGGAGCACAGACTTGTCGAATAAGTCCAGGACAAATCTGCATGCTGGCAGACGGAAGTGATGTGCTTCGAGAACTTGCATGACCTTGTGGAATATGGCTGGCTTGGTGAAGCCTGGTGCCTTCTTTGCTTTGATCCTGTGGGACGCGTGTCAACGTACGACCAAATGCAACGAATGATTCAATGACTTACGCTTGGAGATCGTTTGCTGCCTTCTTGGACAACACCGTGTTACCCAAGTCGGTCGCAAGCTTTAGAATTCGTGCATTCGTCGGATCATTATCTGTAACGGCGAGCTTCATCTCACCTTTGCGTCTCCAATGCATATCGGTCGTTTTGGCTGTCCATGGTGTCATCTGCAAGTATCAGCACATGTATTGGCAAGTGGACTGGCGCAATACGAACCGAGAATAACTTCTTGAAGTTCAACGGTAGACAAAAACCAAGCGCTTCGCCTGCCTCGTTGACGACGCCATCCCAGCCGTACTCCAGTAGCATCTCCTGTCCGTGGAGGCTTCGGGAGATCAGCCCGAGGACGTAGAAGGCGGTTCCCCTCAGAGACATGACATGTGAAGTCTCCGCAATCCGCACAATCCACTTCACGACATCCGAGCTTTCTAGGAACGGCGCGCCTAGCTCCATAGAGCCCACGTTGCCAACGGCCCACAGGCAGCCCTTGACCTTCAGTATAATTTCGGCATCCTCGCTTTCCGTCGCAAAATCGCGGATCGTCGCTGCGAATTCGTCAAAATGCCCTTTTTGCTTCAGAAGCTTGCACCCTTCCTTTGTTCGCGTCAATTCGCGATAGAAATGTGGTGGAACAATGCCGTACTCGGGTTGCTCGGGCGTGTCATCGTAGGTCAGCAGTGCCTGAGGTTTGTCGGGAAGGTCTGCAAGTGCGCGCGCCATTGAGGCCTCGATGAGGGTTACATAGGTGTCATTGCGTCCTAAAGACCAGTCATCCATTTCCCTGGTGATGTAATCCAAGCCGTCGAGATAGTGGTACCCTACTGAAGTTGAGAGGAAGCGGAGCAATAGAGGGGCGCCAATTTCGCCCAGATGATCCAAGGCTGGTCGACATTTAACCACAAATTCCAACGACTCGGTCTGGTTGCACGCTTCTTCCAAAATCTTGATAGCGACTTCGCATACTTCTATCTCCGGATCATAGAGCTGCGTTACCAGCAACTTGATTGCCCATTCTGCAACACCCAAAGAGTCTGCAGGCTGCATCGGTTTGGTCGCATACTTGCGCAGTAATCTGGTTGAGAAGATTCGGATGTCTTTGGAGCACGACGTCATGGCTTTTGAGATGATGATGCGTAGATGTCCATCGAGTGTGTAGTCCATATTGCTCAGCAGCGTCCGGATCAAATCGTCACGATCGTTGAGCTCTATGATGTGATAGAACATGTTCAGAACCCGCCAACGCTCGAGGATCTGGATGCCCTTGGAATCCTTGGTCAAGGCACCCAGAAGTGCAAAATATCCGCCCGTGAGCGTCTCGTTCATGCGATCCACCTGAAACATCGGAGAATCAGCTGTGAGGCCACTCATCCGGTCGAAATGAGAGAGACATTCTGCAAGTTGCCGAATAAATTTGCTCTCGATCAAGTACCGCACACCTTCCGGGTTCTGCAACAATGTGTTCATCAATGCGCATCCTGCACGGACGTAACGCTGGTTCGGTTTCGTGTTTTTGACCTCGGAGAATCGGTACTTGAAGGGGCGGTAGAAACCAAGTAAACGATGAATGAACTTGGTGGCTTTGATAGCTTCATCGAGTCGTTTGGGATTGAGCAAGGGCCCTTCGATTATATTTTGGATGAGATCCCACCTCCATTTTTGGAAGGTGACTGTGTTCAGCACTTGCGTGTCGACCATCATGTTCCTGAATGTGGTTTCGTCCATCTGCATAGCCGCTTGAGCTTTCGATGCATCGGTCTGGCGATTTGAAGTACTAGAATCGGCTGTCGTGGTTGCTTTACTGGCGTGAAGGGAAGTTGGACCTGATCGATACAGTGTTCTGTTGACGCTGTCTACCTGATAAATTGTGCCGATAGCCACGAACCGTTCATCCGTCTGGAATCTTGAGGCAGATTTGAGGAGTTGAGGAAGGACCTGGAGTTCCGCGCTCCATGACGGGGGCAGCAATTCATTGGCCATTTTGAGAATTTCTCCAAGAAGTAGAGTTGTCTTTCGCTTCAAGGGGAGCGTGAGTGGGTCCTCCTCCGCGCGAAGCAAAGCGGGGACAAGGCCGGCATGGAGAAAGGCGGCGAGGACAACGGAGACATAATGATCGAGAAGGTTCCACTTGTTCGTGACGTCTGTTGAAGGGCCGGAAGGGTCGTGTATCTGTTGGTTCTTGAGGTTGGTAACGCGACCGTAAGTCGTTAGCCTTCGGCCTGCGAGGAAGGAAGATGACCACGATGGAGGTTTGATCCTGAGAATATCGAACAGTAGTTCCAGCAGAATATTCCGTACGTGTGGAACAGTGATCTCAAGCGACATGAGAAGCGATCGTAGGGGCAGAAAATCATCCATGCACAGGGTAAACAGGCCAGACCAACTTCGAAGAAGTGATGCTATGACTTTTGCGTTAGCTTTCAGCTTCTCTTCATGTAGATGGCCGTGCACTGCTCCGGCGTCCGTGAACATAGCAAATGGTGCCTCCAGTTCATGCCCAGCTCTCAGAAATTTGCGCCGATTCGGAGTGTCCAGGAGGTAAATGAAACCACTCGCCACACTTTCGGCAGCATGGTAGTTCCCTTCTCCAAGGGCGTCCGCTAAGGGTCCGATACCACCGGAAGCGACCAGCAAGGAAGGATTCTTGACAAGTATTTCGGCGAGAGTGAGTGTAGCGATGTTCCTCAGTCGGTCATCGGTATGCTCTGCGATGGCGACGATGATGCGTACCACTGCGCGGGATATCTCTTCGACTCCACTCTTGACGTCCAGAAAGGCTCTGACGAACTTGAGCGCCTGCTCTCGCTCCACGCTAGCTTTGCTTTCTTTGACGAGCGATAGAATGACAAGCTGATCGGTATGCAGGCCTCGGATGATCTGAAGCGATTTTCGGTCCGTGATTGCGTAACGCATCACTCTATACGCAGCAGCAACAACCTCTCGGCTGTCACTGAGAAGCATCATCTGCATTCTCAGTCCGAAGATTGACCAGGCCAAGTCATATTTCAGTGTCGGATGCCTCTTGAACAGATCCACCAAGGAGTTTGCGCGTTCCACGTAGTATTCGGGCTGCATTCCGTGGCTCTCGAGCGCCTGCAGTATCTCGGCCAGGACGAAAGTCGGCGATTCCGTCTCTTCGTCGTCGTCGGCATCCTTTTGCACCACATGGCGCGACGGCGAGCGGGAGAGATTGCGCCGGAATAGGAACGAGAGCCTGCTCTGGGGATCGGCTGGCGGGGACTTGATTTCCTTTGCTCTTTGGATTTCGGCGGCCAAGCCAGACTTGAGCTGTGCAAGCTTTCTGTTGGACAAGTTGAGCTGCTCCTCGACCTGCAATCGCTGGTCCTTTATGTTCTTCGCGTTCTTGAGGTTCAATGCGTCGAGCATGTTCTCGGTCCCGATCTTGATCTTTGTCTCCTTGTCGATCTGGTCCTGCAGCTCGGCCTGCCTCTGCTCGGTGGTCGTGGTGCCGTCGTCGCCCACGGTAAAGGCGTGCATGTCGAAGTCCGGCCGCAATCGCCCATCGTGCGAGGTGGTGGGCCTCAGCTGGGAGCTGAAGCTGCCGGGCGCCTCTCTGGCCGTCGCGTACGAGGCCTGCGTGCGTGAGCTGGCCATGACGCTGGTGGTAGCGGCCGACGACAGCGAGCGGCCATCTCTACCGCGCGAGGGAGCCAGCAGCGAGACGTTGTCGGCCGGCGCGTCGCCTTGGGCGTTGACGGAGCGCACGGGTGGCGTCATGAGCGGGCCTTAGACATTCGCCGCGCAGCCGCATTGCATGTCTGAACAGCGCCCGCGTCCCCCTCTTGCCTCATGAGCTGCCGTGGACAGAATGTCGAGTGGATCCGGGTGGTGCGGTGGCTGGACGGGAGCGGGGTCCTAGAGTTGGGGCGGTGCAAGGAACGTCTGGGCGTGACTGCCGTCGCTCTGTACTTGGCAGGTAGGGAGCGTGGTGTGCTACGGTGAATAGCGTCAACAAGGCGAGCAAAGTGAGTGTATGGTGGTGATGGTCCGCCGCATGTGCTCCGGATCGCAGAGGGCCAGGGAGGCTTGTTGGCGCTGGCGCTGGCGCTGGCCTTGGCGCTGGCCTTGGCGTCCATCCATGCCAATCTCTCTTCCCCATCAGCCCCTGCGACGCCTCAGGCCCTCGCCCTGCCGGCGACGACTACGGCGCCGTGTCTCGGCAGCAACGACGCGCGGAAAAGCTTCGATTCTGCCGCATCTTGCCTGAGCCATGGCCTGATATTTTGCTCTTTTCGCCCGCTTTTCCGCAGCCCTGCATCGGATTCCTTCGTTCCAGCACCCCTCTGCGGGGAGCTTCGTCCACAAGTCACGTGCACATCCCTGCTGACCAATGGCAGCCGGCAGCGTCGGAGACAGCCCTGCCATTCCATCATCGGACGTCGCCGAAAGCCAGCTCCTCCAATGCCTCGAAAGCTTCTTCCGCCATCTCCTGCACCTCCCGAGATCTCTGGCGATCCAATCGTGAAAAAGCAAAATTGTCGCATCTCGGCCGCGCCCGTTCAGCATTGTGTGATAAGCATCTCTGATCCGCCCCAGAGCACAAGTATATCTATCGTCACGCCCCTCCTCACTTATCATCCTCATCCAGCATCTCCTTTTCTAGTCTTTCCCCAGCCTGCATTGACTCCAACAGCCATCCAAAGCTTCAACTCCTGTCTCAAGCTTCAATTGCATCGTTATACACTAGATCTACCACCAACCTCACCCCAGCAATGTCTCAACTTAGCTACGCCCGCTACGGCAAGGACAACATCCGCCTCTACAAGGTCGACAAGGACCCCAAGACCGGCGTCCACACTGTGGTCGAGCAAACCGTCTGCATTCTCCTCGAGGGAGACATTGACACTTCGTAAGACTCACCTTCTCATCTCTAATACTTCTCACTGACATGCCCTAGCTACACCAAAGCGGATAACTCCGTCGTCGTCGCTACCGACACCCAGAAGCAAACCTGCTATATCCTCGCCAAACAGAACCCCATATCTCCACCCGAGAAGTTCGCCGCAACAATCGGCACCCATTTCATCGACACGTACGACCACATCCACGCCTGCCATGTCAAGATCATCCAACACCGCTGGACCCGCATGACCATCGATGGCCAGGCACATCCACACTCCTTCTTCCGCGACGGCGAGGAGACTCGCGTTGTCGAGGCCGTCACCCGCGAGAACGAGGGCATCTCCATCCGCTCCAAGATCGAGAAGCTGCTTGTGCTCAAGAGCACTGGGTCTGCTTTCTATGGCTTCCACCGCGATGAATTCACCCAGCTCCCGGAGACCTGGGACCGCATTCTCAGCACTGAAGTCGAGGCGGGTTGGAAGTGGAAGACCTTCAAGAGCTTGAAGGAGGCTAAAAGTGTCGACTTCGACGGTGCGTGGACCAAGGTGCGGGACATCACCATGAAGACATTCGCTACCGACGACAGCGCGTCTGTGCAGAACACCATGTACAAGATGTGCGATCAGATACTGGCGGCCGTCCCCATGGTGGATGCTGTCGACTATGCACTGCCTAACAAGCACTACTTTGAGATTGGTAAGCCTCTAGTCCAAACCTCATAGATTATCACGGATACCTTGCTAACGTATGTCGCAGACCTCAGCTGGCACAAGGGCCTCAAGAACACGGGCAAAGATGCCACCGTCTTTGCGCCCCAGAGCAACCCCAACGGCCTCATCCAGTGCACCGTTACTCGCAAGCCAAAGTCCAAGTTGTAAAAAGTCACCCCAGCTTCATTTTCTTCTCTTCAGCTTCACGGCCTTTGATGACCTTGTACGATAGGGCTGCCACATAGCGACCGTTTCTTGACATTTGCACTTTGTATATACACCATTATTTAGCGGTCGCTGGAGAGCGCGGCAGTGAGAGTAGAACGATACCATTATACCACGGTGGTCGAAGATCGAAGAGTAGTTAAGCTATCCGCATTATATACTGGGGACGATAGTGAGAGTGTAGAAACAAATGATACCATCGTTGATCGGATCACAGTTTTTTGCTTCCGGAGATTGCTGCTAGTGCTTCATTTGTATGTGTAGGCAAGAGCGTCAGGCTCTCGATGCCGATAGCGGCGTGGGTATACACCTTTGGTACAACTACAACGGCTTTGTGCATGCGTGGCTACCCTCTTCTTGAGATTCAGAGAGCGCAGCTCCATCACACTTCCACCAACTCTTATTAGAGCTTCTACCTCCTTGGCGGGCCTCGACTATAGCTCCGGCTCCTACTCCTGCTATGGCTGTCATAAGACGCATAGCTCGGACTGCGTCTCGCCCTGCCGCCTCCTCGCCTGAGCGGTGACTCTCGTCTGCCATACCCCTCCCGCCTCGGTGGAGAATCCCGTCTCCCATATCCTCCACCCCCGCGCCGAGGCGGACTCCTAGACCGCGAGCGCGAGTACGAAGGGCTCCGTCTCCTGGGCGACCTGGACCTTGATCTCGAGTACGACGATCTCCTATCCCGGTATCCACCATAGTCACCGCGACCGCCGCGGCCACCCCGTCCCCGTCCCCTACCACCTCGATCTCCGAAGCCTCGACGGGGTGGTGAGTACCCCCCTGGTGAACGATACCGTGGGGCGTCCATTGGCGGCGGTCTGTATGCCCCAGGTGCTCCACCACGACCAAAACTGCCTCGACCGCGCGTGGAAGGGCCCCGGTTGAGTGGTGGCGGAGAGCGGGAAAAGCGACGGCGTGGAAGGACGATGGAGACTAAGATCTTTGCGCCGTCGAGCTGGGCTTCGTGCATTTTTGTGATGGCTTTCTCGGCATCTTCGACTTCTTCGTAAAGAATGTAGGCCGTGCCTCGGTTTACATGGACTGGAAAGTCGCGTCAGCTACGTTCTGCCGCACGACAATGGGATGGTACTCACAAACTGGGTTCATGGGTAGCTTAATATCTCGAATTGGCCCATACTTTCCGAAGATCTCGCGGAGATGATCCTCGTTCACGTTCTTTGTTAATTGCTCGACAACGATCTGCGATATCTGTCAGTGTCACTAGACTTGGACGGGGCTGGCGCAGCTTCGTAAAACGGTGCCTGTCCGACATGGACGTACCTTAGCGCTTCGCGTGACTGGAGAGCTCCTCCTGCTCGGGCTCCGGCTTGGACTGCGTGTATAGCTTCGTCCTCTTCCCCTGGGCGATCGTGGCCGAGAGCGTGATCTGCTGTCTGGTGTATAGCTACGACGTCCGTTTCGACGGGGAGAAGTCGATCTGTCCCGGGTTTGTGATCGATTTCGTGAGCGTGAGCGTGAGCTTGAGCGCGAGTAGTCGCGGGGAGTCGCAGAGCGTCGTGCCGAACGTGGTCCATTGGAGTATGAGCGTCTGGACCTCGAGGCTGATCGGGTGCGCGACCGACCACGGGATGGGCTTCGCGATCGCGTAGGAGAGCGTGCAGGTGTTTGAGAGGGTGACCGAGAATCGCCCGTCATGTTGACCAAACTCAAAGTATGTCTTCGCCACTGGTGTCGTTGCGCGCACCGTTGCGTTCGAGCTGGTGAGGTTGGCTGTCTGGAGCAAAACGATGGTTACAAGGGTATGAAAGCAATGGAACAAAAGTAAAACAACCAATGCGGAGTGGAAGTTTGTGTACTTGCCGTGATTCGCCCAGAACCGGTAAGAATTGGCGCCGAGGACAAACTATGAGGGCGCGATGGAGCTGGAGAGGATGGATGAACGCGTCCGAACTCTTGGAGCTCAAAGCTCGGACCACGCAGAGCTCGCTGCTTGCACGTGATTCGCGTATTCACTCGCACTTTGCGCTCTTTCCGCAAACGGTAGTCCAACTTCACACTGCGAGAAGCATACCATTCTATCCCTAATCAGAAAGCAGAATACCTCATGTTTGTAGACTCGTTTCAACTTACGCCGTCGCCCAGGCATCCGCGAGGGAACTACCATCTTTCCGTCCTCATGCCGTCCACCGGCCAGGCTGATTCTGCGAGCCTGGTTCTGCGAGCCTGGTTCTACGAGCCTAAAGGCCCCATGCCATAGCGAGCGCCGTACAGCCCTTGGAGGCGTCTCCACGGCCTGTTGTGCGGTGGTGTATCAAACTCACCGGTGCAGCCGTAAGGCTCATGCCCGGACTCACGGAGCAGCATTCACGTAACAGCACGAGGCCCCCCGGACGCAGGTTCCGGATCGGCAACGGCGCATAGAGCGCTCAGGGCAGACGTGGAGAGGCACGTCATATGGCACCACGGGCTGCCCTTGACGGCCTTCAATATATCAAGAGTAAGACAACGGATCCCCCACGCGAGCAGGCTGCATGATTGCGCAAGGTGCGGAAGCGCCGCAACCATCAAACCACCGTGATTGACCGAAGCAAAGGGAAGACGCCCCCGGGCTGATGCGTGACATGGCGGGCGCGCTGCGAGTGAAGGGAGAGGGTGAAGGGGTGCGGGGTACTGCTGGCAGGTGAAAAGACGTGCCTCTGCCCCACTATATGTCTGACTAGCCCGACGGCCGAGCGAGCCCTTGTGTTGACCTTGCCTGCTGGCCTTCTTCTCGCCCAACGACTGTTCCTTCCTACTCCCCCTATCCGCTATAAAAAGATCTCGTCCTTCTAAATTGTGAAGAAGCCGCCGCCAGTCCGCCCTCAACACCCCACCACCGTCCTCTCCTGGGTATATCGCCAGCACCCTCCGACCCCCAACCCCATTACTCCAACATGTCCTGGCAAGGTATGGACTTGGGCACGCATGATGAGAATCGGCTGACCCAACTTGCGTAGCATATATCGACCAGAGGTACCGCACCCTCACCAAAAGACGCCTGGATGCCGTGTAGCATGACGTGCTAACGACATCCCACTGTAGCCTCGTCGGCCCCGGCAACATCGACAAAGCCATCATCTGCGACGCAGCCGGCAGCGCAATCTGGGCCGAGTCTCCAGGCTTCTCCGTACGTTACATGCCAGCGCCCCATCCGTCCATCCGCGCGCATACACTGTCCGACAAGAGTCGAGCAATGTTGGCGCAGACCACAGAAATCAGGCGATGCTAACAAGACACTCCACCAGGTCTCCGAAGCCGAACGTAAAGCCATCGCCACCTCCTTCTTCGACAAGAGCGACCCCAAGTCGGTCGTCTCGAACGGCATCAAAGTCAGTGGCGAGAAGTACATGACCATCGAGGCAGGAGATGACAACCTAAAGGCCAAGAAGGTACTTTCCGTCCGCTCCCAGCTACACTACATACCACACTCTCCGTTCTAAAGACACAGTTGGATGGAGCTGACAGCAATGGCACAGGGCAAGGAAGGCATCGTCGTCTACAAGACCACACAGGCGCTCCTCATCGGCCACCACGGCGAGGCCGCCCAGACAACCGTCGCCTTCAACGACGTGGCCGCGCTGGGCGAATACCTCAAGAAGATGGGCTATTGAGCGTTCTTGCCCTGCGTTTGTGTACTTTAGTAATTGCATACGGCCCTCTCGCGGGGGCTTGCGTGTCCATGGCTGGCCAATATCATATCGATGAATGGGAAACGAGGAGACGAATAGAAAGCGGCGGGCGATGGATATGAGCCGGACTTTTGGAGGATCCCTTCTTTCTTCTCTCGGCTCGATAGCCCTTTGACATAGCGAGACGAATCGATATACAGGTTGAATGGACATCTTTGAAGATAAACGCCCCTTCACGCATCCTCTGCATCCTGTCATGTAACGAGATGTACTGATACAATACTCGACGCTGGGTTAACACGACCGATACCGAAAGCAACCCGAAGAAAAGGACCGGGTGTACCACCATCTATCACCACTGTCAACGTCAAGATACTTGAAACAACCAAAGCCTGTCCAGTAAGTCCAGTAACCACCACCTAAACCCTCATACCCACCAGCTCCCCAACAACCCTCTCATAAAACCTCTTCCCCAGCTCCGCCCCAACCTCCCCATCCCTCTCATCGTCTCTCTCATCCAGCCCAAATCCCTCGCTTGCCCCTTTCAAACAAGCACCCACCACACCTTCCACCCTGTTCCCCAGATGACTCCTCACATAGTTTAGATACCCTTCCTCGAGGAGCCTCTTCCGTACACTAAAGGTAACGCTCGGCTTCGCCTTCTCCAAGTTCTGAATGTCTAGGATCTTATCGATTGGTTTCCAGTAGCAGATCTCCAGCAGAATGACGCCCAGACTATACAAGTCGTAGCTCTTCTTAAAGCTGGAAGACGAGGTGGAGTTCGGGGCTGTGGAACTAGGTGTGTCGCGACCGCCAAAGCCTTGGACGCGAGGATGGCGGTAGATGTCCGAAGCTGCATTCTCGGGTGGTTTCTCCGTCATCTCGTCGTTCATGGCTGGACGACTGTAATCAAAGCCGCTAATATACGGATCCGAGTACGAAATCTCAGAGGGTCCGCAGTCGCTGAAGAACAGGATGTTGGAGCTTCGAAGTCCCTTGTGCAGCCAGTTTACCGCGTGCAATCTCTCAATTGTCTCGCTCAGCAACCGCATCAACGTGATTCTATCCGTGAGACTTGGTATCTCAACTTTCGGGTCTGTGAGCAGGGAATGTAGAGAGATCGGCCGCGTTAAAGGATGTGCAGTGGATGGCTTCTCGAACACAAGGCCGAAGCGACAATGGTCTTCCCCTGAGTCTGGGTCCGTGTCTTGGAAGTAGCCAAGGCAGTGAGGCGCGCGGAAATTCACGTTGTCGTTGTTCTCCTTGAGCAGCGCAGCGAGGGCTTTGACGCGCTCGTGGATCATGGGGTCAGGGCCTGTGGGCTGGAAGGGCGGGGGTTCGTACGTCTTCCATTCTATCCAAACGCTCGTTTTGCGGGACTTCGGTGGCTGGTAGTAAGCTTCTACACGCTGGCTCTCGCCAAGTTCGTCGGTCTCAGGGTCTAGTAATTTGATGTCTTTGCGATTGAGGGCAACGGAGCGGATTTCGGATGCGGTGTGCGGAAGGGCGATACTGGTAGTGAACTCATCCGTGAAGAGAGTGGGATTTTGAATAGCGTGGTTGAGGGCTTTGAACTGTGCAAGAGCAGCGAGACTCTGCATGCCTCCCTTTGCAATCTCCTTGTCCTCATACTCGCTCACTTCTTCGAGACCGCGGGCCTGCATAAATGCACTGACGGGATTTGTAGCATGCCTCGAGCGGCGTCGTTGACGCCCTTGCAGGGGAACTTTTACAGTAGACTCGAATAGCTGCACAAGATTCTGGATGCTGCTGTTCAGCTGCATGATCTGGAACTCCGTGCGAGTCTGCTTGATAGCAAGAGTCTCAAGCTGCGACTGGTTGAGCATTTCACGCATGAAGTCGTTAAAGCCCGTCAGTTTGAGAACCAGCGTCTCCATCTGGGCTCTGTCAAACGTGGCCCATTTCATCTTTCGGGGAAGCATAGTTGATTTCTTCGCCCAGTCTAAGCTCTTCTTTAGCAGGGCTTCGGACTGGGGGAAGCGGCGTTGGAAGTTCGAATCGGCACGCTGGAGCGCAACGGCGGCGACATCATCTTTGGCGGAATAAGCTGGTGGGTCCGGAAGTAGACCGTTGTGCTCTTCTTCGTAGTCGACGAGTAGTGGTTTGGCGAGCTTCTTATATTTATCGTCTAGACGACCGAATTGGTGCAGAAGCCGGCGCTGCTGATCGAGGACGTCTAGCAGGAGGCCTTTGCTGTGGTTGCTGATGAGGAGGTTGTCGTCGGTTACGTCGAGCTTAACGACGTCTGCCCAGTCCAGAAGCCTGTATTGTTCCGTCTTGAGGCGCACTCGCAGGTACTGGCAATCTGAAGGCATGTGCTTTGCATCTGTGATGAGTTGATAGCCTTGTGGTTATTAGCTCGTGATTCCGCTCCGTGTTGAGTTGGGTGCCTTGCCTTGCACACACCCTGAAAAGACCTGAAAGGTCAGGGAGACGATTCCAATCATAAGTTCTGCCATGGCTACAAATGTACAAGCTAGACGAACGGTTCGGTATGCGCGATATCATGCCAGCTGAGATGGAATATTCGACAACGCGACCGAACTGAGGAGAAAAGGGAAGACTACGGTCAATTGTTAGACGTGAGAGCAACTAGGCAGCTATTTAAAGCGTACGAGGCTCTGGCAAGGCCATTTCATCCCATGTCGCTCGAGGACGCAGTCTGCCCCGGCTCAGCCTCCACGGCTTCGAGATCGCCTATGCATGCCTGGGCCCATTTGGAAGCGCTCGCATATCGAACCGGTCAGTCGTCCATAATGCTGGTCGGACATCGTGGGATACGCCTGTATGAGGTGTTGCCACACCTTCAAGGAGGACGAAGGCGATAAGTCGTCTGTTTCTTCTCGAGGAATAGATGTCTTGGTGGTGGATCTGTTCTCCCTCTCACCAGCCACTAGTGCCGCACAGCCATGCGCCACATCCGATCATCCCTGCAACATTTTTGAGCTCCTCATCATGAACAAGCGACACATCGTCACCGTCAAGCTTCGTCCTCGTCCTTGGAATGGTCTTCGAGACGCTGAACTTGTGGCGCCGCTCCAAGGCCTCGGGCAATTCTCAAGGTGCCTCCGCCAAAGCCGACCCCTTCGAGCCCACGCCCTCCCTCACACTAGCCTTCCGTGCCCCAGTCAAGCTCCTCCTCTACCACGCCTACCACCTCATCAATACATTTCGTTCTGCGCCGACCGCTTCCGAACCTCCCGTTCGTGTAGTGTGCATCTCTGATACACATACACACATACCCGAAGACGTACCCTCCGGAGACATCTTGATTCACGCGGGGGACCTGACGAACGCGGGGACCATAGAGGAGATACAAGCACAAGTGGACTGGCTTGCGTCATTGCCGCATAAAGAGGTTGTTGTAATCAGTGGGAATCATGATACATACTTGGACCCCAGAACGCGGCCGTCATTGCCCGAAGAGGGCCGGACGGGCAGCATTGATTGGAAGAGGGTGCACTATTTGCAGCATCGTAGGCTGAGCCTCACCATTACGGTTCAGCCAACTAGTGATGATGCTGTGAGCTCAAGGACGCGACTCCTGGGGAGAGAAACTAGGCCTCGGCGGATAAGACTGTACGGAGCGCCGCAAATTCCAGCCTGCGGGCCAATGAGCGTACATGCGTTCCAGTATCCGCGGGCCATAGATGCCTGGTCTGAGACGGTGCCTGAGGATACCGATATCTTGATTACACACACTCCGCCCAAGTATCATAGAGATCTCTCTTTACCCTCGGGAATGGGATGCGAGCATCTAGCGAAGGAGGTTCAACGTGTGAAGCCAACACTACATGTTTTTGGCCATGTCCATTGGGGAGCGGGACAGGAAGTTGTATGGTGGGATAGCTGCCATGCCGCCTATGAGAAAGGCATGAGCACGTCGTCGAAATGGACTCATGGGTTGCTCAATCCGTGGCTGTGGTTGAACGTTATCAGAGTTGTATACAGAGGGCTACGAGGTATAATATGGGATCGCGTCTGGGGCGGGCAGGCACCGAATACCATTTTGGTCAATGCCGCGCAGATGCACGGCAACACTGGAAAGCTGGGAAATCCGGCTCAGGTGGTTTGTATATGACTTACGCCCTTGGTAAAACTAAGTAGCCTAATCATCATAGTGTATAAATATCATTCATCACAGCAAGCATAGGAGCATTCCGTAGCAGGCAGCCAGTCGTAGAAAGGATTCTGTTGATTTACATTGACCGAATCATTTGACAGGCCAACTGCAACATGGAGACCAGGCGAAAGCCGTTCCCCGCGTAATCTTGACTCCAATCAGGAGAGCATATGCCATGCCCCACTCCACCACCATGCGAGACTCGTGCACACGCTCAGAGACGGCGACCACGGCGACCGCCCTTCCTCCTTGTCGAGTCGGACGGCGTGGGGGTGACGTCCTCGATACGGCCAATGCGCATACCGGCACGGGCAAGAGCACGGAGAGCAGATTGGGCACCGGGGCCGGGGGTCTTGGTGCCGTTACCACCCGTGGCTCGGATCTTGACGTGGAGGGCGGTGATGCCGAGTTCCTTGCAGCGGGCAGCTGTTCATTCCATTAGCCTCCTGATCGTGCTTCTTACAAAAGCACTGCTACGCACCGACATCTTGGGCCGCCAACATGGCAGCGTATGGGGAGGACTCGTCGCGGTCAGCCTTGACCTTCATGCCGCCCGTGACACGGGATATGGTTTCGCGGCCGGACAGATCGGTGATGTGGACGAAGGTGTCGTTGAAGGAAGCGAAGATGCGTGCGACGCCGAAGACAAGCTCGCCCTGTTCGTTCTGTCAATTCGTGGAGCCTTGATTTTCACCGCGGTAGACGTGCCTCGCGGACCTGGGGTCCCAGCTGCAGTTTGTTAGCAATGGACTATTCCTACTGTAGCATCACATGGGTACCTGGATGTTCTCCTGCGCGCCGCGCTCGACCTTCTTCTTGGGAGGCATGTTGACTGTGGGATTTCTGCGACGTGGGGTTGCGGTGGTGGTCGATCGGTAGCTCGGGGTGGTGTCTCGAACTTTCCTGGAGCAAATTGGTTGTGGGCGGGGGAAGGTTTCTCCGCGCCTAGCGCCTTCTCCGAACTTTTTGTTCTCGCCTGCCTCGACCCTTCTTTTCGTCCCTACATCAGCCATGATCTGAATTTGCACGGCGGATTGCGTGCGAATCCGACAGCATGGAAGATGGAAAGAGCATCGGAATCATCGGCATGGGCGACATGGGGAAGATGTATGCCCGCCGGCTGAGTGATGCGGGTTGGAAGTGAGTCCGACCTTTGTCTTTGACTCGCGTCTCTCGCTTTTACCTTGGTAAGTCCTCCCTCCTAACGCATTACTCCATTCCTGTTATGATGACTGTGAGTGCATTTGGCTCGAGCATGGCTCACGTTCATTCTGTCACCGTCTTGGTGGTGGAACACGGGCGTGTTGCCGTCACTGATGTAAACTCTCGCTACCTTACTTTTATACATCTCTGACCCTCCATCATTCAACTTCGGTTCTTCTAGATTTGTAGATGATTATGGCTTACTGAATGTCACGCAGATCTCCGACGCACATAGCTTGTCACTTACTGGATGTCTCTTCCCTACAGGGTTAACGCCTGCGATCTTCCGGACAAGTACGATGCACTGGCTGAAGAATTCCAGGGAAGAGTAGGGCGGCCTCATATATTCTTGAATGAAATTGTGCTGAGTATCTACCAGCCGAAAGTTGAAATCATGCGAAGCGGTCATCTCATCTCCCGATGCAGCGACTACATCATCTACAGCGTTGAAGCTAAGAACATCGACGCTGTCGTGAAGACATTTGGGCCTTGTATGCATGCTATACTGCCTCGAACTGTGATACCACTAACCAGGCCCTGTGAACAGCAACAAAGCTTGGGGCAATCGTCGGCGGGCAGACGTCCTGTAAAGCCCCGGAAATTGAAGCCTTCGAGAAGCACCTCCCCAGCGACGTCCACATCGTGTCCTGCCACTCCCTTCACGGGCCTGGTGTCGATCCAAAAGGCCAACCCCTTGTACTCATCAAGCATCGAGCCTCGGACGAGGCATTCGGTTTTGTCGAAAAGGTGCTTACTTGTCTCAACTCAAAGCACGTCTACTTGACTCGAGAGCAGCACGATCGCATCACAGCCGACACGCAAGCCGTCACACATGCAGCATTTCTCAGCATGGGCGCCGCGTGGATGGCCAACAACCAATTCCCATGGGAGTATCCCCGCTATATCGGCGGCATCGAAAACGTGAAGATCAATATTACGCTTCGCATCTATTACAACAAATGGCACGTATACGCCGGCCTCGCCATCCTGAACCCCGATGCCCAGAAGCAGATTAAGCAGTATGCCGAATCGGTCACGGAGCTGTTCAAGCTCATGCTTGCGGGACATCGGGAGGAGCTCCGAGAGAGGATTATGACAGCCAAAGACGCCGTCTTTGCTGGCAGGCGCGGCAAGGAAGAATTGCTGCTGAGGGATGAAGTGCTCGATCGATTCAGCTTGGGCGAGATACCTGAGAAGAGGCTGAAAAACAATCACCTCAGTCTTCTGGCTATAGTGGACTGCTGGTGGAAGTTGGGCATCGTACCCTACGACCACATGATTTGCTCGACGCCGGTAAGTCTTTGCGAACTTGAGGATCACCTCGTCACTTGAACGTATCAAGCTTAACGAATGTACCAGCTCTTCCGCATGTGGCTTGGCATCACAGAGTACCTCTTCCGCAACGACGAGCTCCTCGAAGAAGTCATCGACACCGCCATCGTCGACAACACCTTCCGCGCCGATGATCTCGAATTCACCTTCGCCGCGCGCGACTGGAGCTCCCGCGTCAGCCTTGGCCACTTCGATGCCTATAGGGAGAAGTTCGAGACGATACAGAAGTATTTTGAACCCAGGTTTCCAGAGGCAACGAAACTGGGGAATGAGATGATCAAGACGATCTTAGAGAAGACGAAGGAACATTGAACGGTTTCTTGCCGATTCAGATGTCCTATCTTGCATCTAATATACTACAATGAATCAATTGTGTACAAAATCGAAATTCCAGGTGTCATGCATTGCTCCGTATAGATACATACCTCCCATGCCTGTTCCCCTCTATCCTTCATAAAGTCGCCACCTCCTCCTTCCTCTCTTTCAGCCCATCCAAGGTTCTTCTCACATCCACATGCTCTGTGATACTTTGCCCACCCCCCAACCGCACCTTTATCACATTCTCCTTGAACGGATGCCCCCTTCCCTCAAATGTCTTCAGCCTCGCCAGCCTCTCCTTCCGTAACCGATTCTTGGGTAACATGCCACTGACCGCTTTCCGCAGCACTTCACCCCCTCCCCACTTCGCTATCATCCTGTCCATGTTGATCTCCTTCAAACTGCCGGGCCGGGACGTGTGCGTGCGGTATAGTTTCTGCGTGCGCTTGCGGCCGGTGACGTGGATATCTGCGCAATTGGTGGCTACGACGTAATCGCCGCAATCGGTAGACGGGTCAAAGATGGGCTTGTGTTTACCCATGAGGATCTGTGCGATGCCGGAGGCGACACGGCCGAGGGAGCGAGCGTCCTGCGAGATGTCGAGGAGATGCCATGAGCGGGCGTATGCTAGGCGGGTCTAGGGGTGCGGTCAGTTGGACTGATCAGCTGATTGAGACTTTGAGGCTGCTCTGGGGGACGTAGGGGCAGTTGTAAGGGATATTGGGTCGCTCTGGAGGGTACAATGGGCCTCGAAACTGAGAAGCGGAAGTCCGATGGGTGAGCGTACCTGGCCTACGGTTTGAGACATTGTAAGGGAAGCAATGGCCTAGACCTGAGGTCGCGGCGCCTTTTTGTAGCGATTCGAGCCCCCTTGGCTCCCGTAAAGCGCTCGATAGACCCCGGGTGCGTTCGCAACACTTTAATGTGCCCTGTTGTGAAGCGTGGATGGAGGTGCTTGGCGGATAATTTCTAGCAGGCGCGATCACGTGTTCTCGGATACCTAAGTGGGTCGGTCTCATTCGATTTCAAAGCGAGACAAAGGTTACGACTTGAACTCTGAATCATTGTTTGCACACTCTGACAGTCCGACTCTTGTGTTTTACCCGCTGCAATGACGATTCCACCTTTTGAAACCACCTTTGCGGTGCCCATGACGTGCGAAGCATGTATCAAGGACATTGAGGGCTCGCTTCAGCACTTGAGTGGTACGATAATAGACTCATCCGACCGAGGCCCCCGATGGAATAGTAGATTGATTTTTGGACAGGTATACAGAAGGTCACGGCAAACCTCAAAGACCAGTTGGTCTCGATCGAGGGCACAGCGGCGCCGTCGGCAATCGTCGATGCAATTCAATCAACAGGCCGGGATGCCATTCTACGAGGCAGCGGCAAGTCGAATAGTGAGTCGAAATGAAGTTTTTTAGCAGTCAGAATAAACTACTCTTGGCTCTGAGTCCATCGTACGATATTGATGAAGCGATCTACAGGCGCTGCCGTATGCATACTAGAATCGCACGCGCCGCACGTGGAGAACAAGGTGCGGGGGCTGGTGCGCATGGTCCAGGTTGCACCCAATCTCACCATCATCGACCTGAGTATTAGAGGACTGTCTCCTGGAACCTACCATGCCACAGTCCGAGAAACGGGCGACATATCGGAGGGACCCGAGTCAACAGGAGGTATCTGGGAGGCGTTGAAGGCAAAAGGGGAGGGCACCCCTTGCAGAGGCGTGTTCGGGACGGTCCAAGTTAGCGAAGGTGGCGTCGGCGCCGTGTTCCTGGACAAGCCGATTCAGATCTGGGAGATGATCGGCCGCAGCATTGTGGTAGCGAGGAAGCAGGACGGCGGCTTTGATAAGAATGATGCTGATACACTTGTGGGCGTGATTGCTCGTTCTGCAGGCGTATGGGAAAACGTAAGTAGTCCCACACGCGGAACCTCGTCACTAAAGCTCACGATTCTTCGACAGGACAAGACAGTATGCTCGTGCTCCGGCAAAACAGTTTGGCAGGAACGCAAGGACGAGGTTGGTCGAGGCATGTTGTGAGCTGGCAGCGCCAAGCCGTATGCGGCCGCTGGGTAGTTTCTTCTTCTCCCCGGGTAGAAACCTCGAGGTATCCTCCCGGCGTGCCGTACCCTATCGTACTGTACCGGACAGGGGAATTGAGATTGGGAAAGCAGCGAGACTACCGTATCTGGCGGCCAAGTAGTGAGGCGTGTACCTGGAAATCTAGGCCGAAACAATGCCTGCGTGAAGTTGGCCTGCAGAAGGACAGATGGCAGTGGCTTCGAAGCTTGACGAACATTATGCGTTCATGCCTCGAAACCGGGCGGACATGGTGAGTGGAGGACAAGCAGCGTCGACGTCACGTGGCTGTCTCATGAGCAAGATTGCCATGTAACAGACCTCAAACGCGAAGAGTGGTCGGCAGAGGGCACGATAGAGCCATGTCCGAAGGCACCTGGAGGCACCATAGAGGGCTGCTGTTGTGGGATGCGAGTGGGTGGTCTGAATTGCAGTCAATGGCAGCTGAGAAAGCCATGCACTGTGACAAGATCGAATGGCGGTGGTGCCAGGGCCACGACGAAGTTGGATTCACGTCTCTTGTGCCATCTTGGAAGCGCTGTGGATGCCGGCGAGACCGCACAGGCGGCCAATCACGGCGGGCAATGCAGTGCGCGCCAAGCCTCGTCCTCAGACGCGCTGGGACTCAGATTTGGTCTCCCCACTTGCGCCAGCCTCCAACCGCCTGCCAAAGCCCTCCCCTGGCTATCTGCCTCCCTGTGTCCTCGCTGCGCTGTCCCCGACGCCTCCTCCTTCTCACTCCAACTCCGAACACTGCCCTTAAGAGCCTGCGCTCCTTGGGCCGGCCCTCTTTTAGCTCTCCACGCCCCACGAGGCAGATCGCCGCCACCAAAATCCTCTGGACACGCAGCCCACGAGCGAGAGCAACAGCAAGGGCGACGCCATAATCTTCCCACGCCGCGCACGCTGCAGACTCGATAGCCCCGGCGGCTACAGCACGAACTAGTGAGAAGCCAAAAGGGAGGAACGGGAGGTCGCATCTGGGCACACACCAGACGGATATAACCCCTCCACCGACCTGGAGCGGTAGGAGCGACGCAGCACCGAGGCTTGACGACACCATACTGCCGGGTAACTACTAGGAAACCTTCGTCATGTCTCTCAAGCAGGTCCGCGACCGCATTTCCCCTCGAGTGCGCGGCAATGGCTAACGGCGGGGCAGGAAATCGAAACCTGGGTGGCAGCCCTGACCGCGTACGACAACAACGAGTTCGACGAGGCATTGGCCGCCTTCGATGGCATTTCGGACACCTCCAAGATCCTCTTCAACTGCGGCGTTATCCACGCGACGCTGGGGGAGCATGAGAAGGCGGTATGTCCAGCTCCACCAGGGAATCCAACTTGAGCACGTGCTAATCTTTGCGCAGGTTGACTGCTACCAGCGCGCTGTGCGGCTGGACCAGTATCTCGCCGTCGCCTACTTCCAGCAAGGCGTCTCCAATTTCCTCATGGGCGACTTCGAGGAGGCACTTGCAAATTTCAACGACACGCTCAAGTACCTACGCGGCAACAACAACATCGACTACGAACAACTGGGTCTGAAGTTCAAACTATATTCATGCGAGGTGCTATTCAACCGAGGTCTCTGCTACATCTACTTGCAGCAGAAGGATGCTGGTATGCGGGATCTGTCCTTCGCAGCAAAGGAAAAGGTGGTGCCCGATCACGACGTGATCGACGAGGCTATTCGAGAGGAGGCAGAAGGGTACACCGTCTTCTCCATCCCCGTCGGCATTGTGTACCGCCCCAACGAAGCCAAGGTGAAGAACCTGAAGACCAAGGACTACCTCGGAAAGGCTCGCCTGGTCGCCGCTTCGGATAGGCAGAATGCATTCACTGGTTTCGCTGGGTCTGAGATCAAGAAGATGGCGGCTGCCGGTGCGAAGGACGACCGCACAGAGGACAAGATATCCTACGCTGCTACAAATTTGGTCAATCCTGAGTTGATCAGCCGTGCTCGCCAGCAATCCGAGCCGCCGATGAATCGCAACGTCTTCCCCCCGACACCTCCTCCCGAGTCGGACAGGAGATCTGGGGGCGAGAAACCACCAGCTCAAATGACTCGAGCCCAGTCTGTCCGTGGCGGAGGACCAAAGCCACAACCGCTCAATCTCGGTCGTGCTGCATTCGATCAGAGGGAGGAACAACCACGACGCAGACCTACCCAACGATCCGCTTCCGAGCGACCTCCGCCAACGCGCCAGGAATCAATGCGCCAACGAGACATAGACAGAGACCGACGGGCACCCCCTCGGCGCCGTGGATCGGACGAAGACGTCGACGATTATGCCGAAGACGTGTATGACATGTATCAATCGCGCAGCCGACCCGCCTATACACGGTCCCGCCAAGGGAAGAGCTCCCGACAACAGCCCGTCTACATCGACGAGGAAGAGGAAGATGACTACGATGGCAGTGATGTCGACGACGGCGAATTTGAAATGGTCTCTCGTTCCAAGACCAGGAGGCGGTCTCCTGCTCGCTCAGCAACCTCAAGCCGTGGTGGCGCCGGGAAGATCAGAGTCAAGGTGCATGCCGGCGATACCCGCTACGTTTTCATAACGTCGAACACATCTATGCGCGAGTTTGTGCAGAGTATCCGTGAGAAGTTCGGCATAAGACAGAATTTCAAGGTCGAAATCAAGGACGACGGGGATATGATCACAATGGCAGATGAGGACGATCTGGACATGGCGATCCAGACAGCAAGGAGTGTAGCAAGGAAAGAAGGCGGGGAGGTTCCTAAGATGGAGGTACGCTAAACAGGCCTCTAAAATCACAGTGAGAGCATCATGCTAACCAAGCGACAGGTTTGGATAAAAGAAGTATAGACTTGAGATACCCCAGCACAGCATCTAGCTCACCCGAGCTCGTCGAGCCATTTCGCTTCTCACCATCTATCTATTTGGATTCCCATTTAACCAGCATACGGGGTTATCGAGCGCTGCTGTTACCACAACCTCTGCTTTCATCTTTTACTTTGATCTAATGTCGATATGTTTATTGTCAGCAAGCATCGCTTTTTCTCACACATTAGCCACGCATATGCTGTTGTATTTTGGCGACCGAGAAAGACAAATATGGCGTTCTTTTCTTCTGCACTTTCATTCACAGCCGGACTGTTGAGCGTCCGCGGTAGACATAAGTGGAGTTATGCTCGTCTTGTCCGCGAAGACTGCGAGAAGTAGAAGCGAAGTTAATCACATGCTACGAAGCATCAATACATCACGGTCTTTTTGCGTGCTACAAGTGATACCGACATTTGGATGTCGTACCTAGGTACCTAGGCTATTGGGTGTTCACTGCTCTTGACAGGATTCAATGAGCCCCTTCAAACCATTCTCCAATGTTCAGAAACCAACACCTCCGAGCCGTCCCGCAACTCGGAGAAGTCTGAGTCGTGCACTACGACCTCGTCCGCCCGCATCCGCAAGCGTCCCACAATCCAGGCACCAGGGCTCAATGTGCCGGCTACAGGACTTCTGTGGCTTTTCTCCCGCATGCCACGCATAACTCGCGTAGTAGACACGCGACAATCAGACCACTATGTTTCGGACGGGTAAATGTCACGGGTGAAGGAAGGATTTCATGTGTTTTAGACGATGCCGGGATCGGACGATGCCGGCGTGACGGTCGAAACTGCGTCGCTGGATTTGGGGCGTGAAGCGACCAGGTAATTGCGAGTGATGAGTGTCGGTTTGCGGCGGATGGGTTTCAAGATGGTGAGGGAGAAAACAGGAAGGGGAGATAGGACGAGACGGGTAGTTGGGACAGCAAGGCAGCTGTCGGTGTGAAGTTAGGAAAGCTTGGTATTGCAATTGGTAAGGTGTTTCAGATGTAGGATGACGCAGAGGCTTGGTCTCTTACGGCTTGCATCGCTTTGGGTGGTTCGTTGGATATTGCCTCATGTAGTAGGTGTCGACGTCCTTTTCGATCCTACTCTTTTGGGCCTGGGCTGAATTGTGTTTTCCGAGACCGGGTCTCGGTCGTTATTGAGGGAAATGGTATACACTTATTGTACAATTTGACCTTGCTGGCTACCGCGTAGCTGTGCCGTCCCAAACGCCTGTTCCACATGCAATCCTTTTATATGTATATACTGCACCTATATCTCAAAACCGAGAGCGGCATCTGCGTCACATCCTTCGCCATCCTGCCTTCCCCCTGATCGATGTCATCGATTGCGCTTATGCGGGAAGCAGAATCTCGGCCCAGCTGCTGTGTAGGAATGTAACACCGACCTGACTCTCACATTAGCATACAATCATGTCGTCTTCAAAAAGCCCTTCGCTCCAAGGATCCTCCGACCATTGTGCCAGCGCTGCACGATAAAGGACTGTGGAGGTCTTACAGCGAACAATCCAATCGCAGTGACGAGGGAGCGGTTCTCGGGCGACATGACGGTCCGATATGTGGCTTGGGCGAAGTTGGGCTCTGCGACGGTACGGCCTTTGCTCTGAAAGTTCTTGGGTGGCATTGTGGCAGTCAAAGATTCGAGTCTGAGTCGGTTAGCGAGTTGCGCAAAGAATGAGATATGGAACAGAGATATACTTTGACTTGATTGTGCGGTTTGGTACGTGGTTTCAATGATGAATGTGACGATGAAGATTCGATGAACTTTTAGCTTACATGGGCCGAGGTTCCCCCGGTACGCGCAGGTGGCGCTTACATAAGCGGATATTCATTGATTGTGCTCTGGATTGTGGACACACACATAACCATAGTTGCGATTCCTGCCCTCTCTGCAGATGTGAGGTTCGCAACAGAGTGATCAACAAACTCAACAAGAAGAAGCTGATGTGCAAAGAAAGGCTTGTGGATTGCATTTCTCCATACTCCCCTGCTAGCAGGTACCTAGAGCAGCATACCATCCCACAATCCACCATGAACGCCTTGAGTAATGCTTCAATTCCCGTACCATGGCTGCATAAACAAAAGGGGGCGCCAACGCCCCAAATGACTACCGTCTCATCGCCCTCGCTTGCTCTCGTTCGCTCGCATTGTATCTAAGCGTGCAGGTTAGCCCCTGGCCGGGACATTTGGCTCGCTGACCACATTGCTCCGCGCCGCTCGATGAGAAAGGTGCATGTCCTTGGCCATACGCTGCTTCTCAATCTCCTTGCGCTTGGCAACTCGGTCCGTAGAGGGATCATACTTAAGGAGTTTTTCGATAAGGTCGACGTGTGTGAGGATCATGCGGCGGCAGCAGTAGCGCTGGAGATCGAGGCTGTCGATGGCTTCACTGTGACCCCCGGTAGGGGCATGATTAGCAAGTACGGGCGAGGGAGGGTGGGGTGGAGCGTGAAGGAACTGGTCATGGATGGGGTGGAGATTGGAAAGGCTCACGCGTCGTCCATGCCGGTGTCGATCTTCTCGAGGTAGCGCTCCCAAAGGTCGCCGACAACCTGTACAAGTATTAGTGGGTGGTCTTTAAGATGTGGGGTGTTTGCGCGGTAGAGTACCTTGCCGCAGGAGAAGCAGCGGATGGGGATGATCATTTTGCGCAGAGGCTTGAATGTATGTCCTGTGCAAGATGCGCGCAAAGCAATGGCGATGTTGTCTTTCGTTTGCGAAGCCGTTGCGCTTGCCTTTGACGCTTGGTGTGGTGGTTGTTGCGCTCAAAGAAATGTCAAAAGCTTGGAGGTTTATGCGGCAACGCCAAGACTGCAAAGGCGGTGAGAAGCTCGGACCCTGGTTTTGTCGAAATTTATTTTGTAGCGCATTTGGGAAACTATGCGGAAGCACGACATCTCACGTCGTCTTCAGCGCAGTCTCGTTGTCCGCGCGAGACAGCAGGCATCCCGGAAAGATGGATACGCCGGCAGAGAAGCACCTGAAACGAAAGAGGGAGGAGCGCGATAAGTCGAGGAAGAAGGCCAAGCAGGATGGAAGGAGTGATGCGGGGGCTGTGAATGGAGTCGATCCCAGACACGAGAGTGTGCTATCTACTCCAAACAGCGCGAGCACGCCGAAAGTCAACCGAGCAATGGAAAGCGCGACCGAAATCACGCGGATCGAGAGCACACCTGCAGATTCTGCACCGACGATTGCGACACCATCGAGCAAGAAGAAGGACAAGAAGAAAAAGAACAAGCAAACACCAGGCGCACCGCATGCTAGGGGTGCACAAGAAGAATCCAGCGTAGCGACACCGTCCACAAGCAGGCCAGACCCAAAGAGCAAGAAAGAGGCGCCCAAAACCCCGGGAGCCGATACCGCAGGCGAGCCTTCCGCAATAAAGACACCGCTGAGTAAGAAGACAGAAAAGAAGAAAATAAAGCAGGAGAGAAGACAGACGCGACTCTCGGGTGTTGTAGCAGGAGGTCCTTCCTCTACGCCTGTGGTAGAAGTCGAAGAGTCCGAGGAGCTCGGCTTACCTTCGCCTGCGCACAAGCATGCTGAAAGTGCTGCCAGTCGCATGGCCCCCCCGAGCTCGAAGAAGGACAAGAAAAAGAAGAGACAGCATGCGGAATCAGAGAATCCACTAAACAACGCAACACTAATCGCGGTGAATGCGGGTGAGACCAGTCATGGTTCCTCCAAGGAGAAGAAAGATGGCAAAGAAGACGAAACACGCAAGCCTGGGACGTGGAACTTCAGTTCCGTTTCAGGAGGCTTGTTCCTTGCGCATGAACCAGTCTTCTCTTCCGACGGAGCATACCTGTTGATTGCCAAGAGAAAAGCCTTGGAGATATACTCAACCCAGACTTCGCTGCTGGAGAGGAGCCTGCCGATACGAAAGGGAAGACTACTGTCTTTTGCCTTATCAGTCTCCAAGCCCGATCATGTGTACACTGCAGACTCCAAACAGTGCATCCAGTCATGGAACTGGACCGATGGAACCTCATTCGCCCGCTGGGGCATTGGGGCTAATGTGCAACGCATTGCTGTTGTCACAAAACCGGAGTCTACCGAGGAAATGCTCTTTTGCTATGAGCAATACCATAAGCACTCCGCGATCAAAGTTCATACCCTCAACACTCGGACGCATGCCTCCGACCCCGAGTCTAAGGAGATCTTGAGGAAAACGCCGCCAGTCATTGGTATGCAAGTACTGCTCGCGGGCAAACTTATCCTTGTGACACACCCTCACTTGGTTTCGATCGGTATACGCAGCAACACGCACAAGGAGGCACAAGACCTTCAGTATACCTGGCGCGAGTTCCAGACCGCGAAAACATTTACCACCTTCGACGCTTATATCAGGACCCCGGCCTCTGTGCCCGGCAAGAAATCTACGCAGGACCAACGAGATCATATTGACATGGCACTCGGCGATACCGACGGACTCATTTACCTCTTCCAAAACATCCTGTCCTCTTTCGCTGAAATTGAAAAGAATCAGAAAGACGGCAAAGGGACTATGGTTGGTGTCGAGAGCCTTCGGCCCAGACAGCTACACTGGCACAGAGATGCCGTTGGTTCCGTCAAATGGTCGCAAGATGGTAAGTGAACCGAAATTACCTATTGTATGGTATTGATAATCATAGGCAAATACCTGATCTCCGGCGGCAACGAGACGGTCCTCACGCTCTGGCAACTCTCAACTGGGAACAAACAGCATCTACCTCATCTAACGGCGGCCATCGAGACCATTGTTGTCTCGCCCTCGGGAACTGCATACGGCGTTGCTTTAGCAAACAACACTGTGCTTGTACTTGCAACATCTGATCTCCAAGCGAAGACTAACATCATTGGTGTCCAGTCGCGGTGGGTCGGTGACCATCAGCTACCTGATTCGCAGCAATTAAGCAATTATCCATGCGACATGCTTGCACCTGTACCAATGGTGGTCGACCCAAAGAACAACACTCATGTCATATTCACCACTCCGTCGTCCCAACCTCGTCATCAACGCGCGACACTACTTCCGGAACCATACCTTCAGACCTTTGACACTGCTATGCAACGCGCAGTATCGAAGCAGGCGCTCACACGTAACAATGCAACCGACTTGAATATTGGTCCTGGACGAACGCGGATTGATGAACCTAGTGTCAAACATCTCCAGGTAAGCCATAATGGCAAATGGCTTGCAACTATCGATGAATGGATTCCTCCCAGATCCGACATGGCTTATCTCGACGAGAGTGAGATGGCTCTCAATGAGGAAAAGCGGTCCTTCCGACGCGAAGTCTACCTCAAGTTCTGGCAGTGGGACGACAAAGAGTCGCAGTGGGCGCTCAACGCTCGAATTGATGCTCCCCATTTTCAGGAACAGTTTTCGGTCCATTCTTCCGTTCTGGATCTTGCATCAGATCCTTCCGATATCGGGTTCGCTACCTTTAGCGAAGATCATACCGTTCGCATCTGGAGACCCAAAACGAGAACCCGTGATGGCCTAGTTATTTATGGAGCCGATAAGGATGAAGGACTCGTTACCTGGTCACTTGACCGGTCCATTGGCATAGCCAATACGATTGACGGGCTCTATCCTGACGCTGGGCCATTGGAAGTCCCGAAAGTCCGCAGTGGTCGTCTGGCCTTTTCGGCGGATGGGTCGACACTTGCAGCAGGTGTATCCTGGACACCCGAAGCTGACCATGGCGTCATTCATGTCATCGACACTGAAGCAGGAACTATACGCCGCTCCATTACCGAATTCGAAGTGGCAGCATTGTCTGGTCTGGGAATTTTGGGGCGTCACCTTGTCGTGCTTAGCAACTCAGTCGTTGTATGGGACCTCGTCATGGACCAACTTGTTGCTCGCTTTCCCATTGAGGCTCCCGGGCTTGAGCCAGCCGCTCGCGTATCGCTGCTTCGCCTTGCGGTTAATGAAGAGCATGGCAGCTTTGCGCTGGCTGTCCCACGGTTCGGACACAAAGGAAGCAAGGACGCAGTCACACAACTTTCGATCTTTGATCTAGAAACTCCCAAGGATCTTTGGACCTGCAGCATACCGGGTGTCGTACTCTCTCTGGCTCCTGTGCCAGATGGCAGGGGATATGTAACTCTAGATACATCGGCTTCAATCCGCGTCATCACGCCGACGGCGAAGGCACTGCAGCTATCTATACCAGCGCCCGCGAGACGACTCCATTTGCAGGGAGAGGAGCATGATGTCAAGGAGTCGGGGAACATCAAAAATGCGTCTAGCTTGCAGCTAGATGCCGACGAAGAGCTTCTCCAGGTTTCGGAAAACGATAAGCCGGTTGTCCGACCTGAGCAGCTGCAGGAGCTCTTCGACAGAGGCCCAGCGCATGCGCTGCCGCCAGTGAGGGATCTATTCGATTCGATCGTAGGATTGTATGCGAGGAAGCCAAAAGCATCACAGGTTATGGCTACGGCATAGACGGGGGTTAGCGCATGTAGTCGATGTAAAAAAGAAGGGGGGACAATTTCCGGTGTCAATGTCGAACGTTGCTGTTCGGTTTTTCGTTGACAAATGAGTGAAGTGGCGCTCTTGCGGAGATTGCTTCGTGCAGTTACACAGCAAGCCGCCTGATTTTGACAGCGCCACGTGTGAGGTGCTACCGTTCCAGCCTTGCGAAACGAGCAAACAGATACTGTCACTATCCCTCGACTGGCGCATGCCTGAAGACATCGCGAGTAGACAGGGCGGTTAATATATACTTTACAGATTATCATCGCCAATCGACCAGTACTGGTCCTAGCGTACCCGCGCTACCTCGAACACCTTCCTCATAGAAGTCTTCACCTCCCATTCCCCACTCTTCACAACGCGCGCGCATTGAGTCACAGGCCTCGACAGCATTGTTTAAAGGCGCGAACTCCGGGTAAGTCTTGTATCGTTAGAAATAGTAGAAGACACAGGACGGCCTTAACAGCCGCGGCGAGGCGATGTTTTAAATGTCGCGGCTTAACTAAAGCCTCAGCCTGCGCCACGCTGGGCATGCTGCTCTCCCGGCGCGTTTCCCACGGCTATTGGGCGATTGCATGGGTGTCCTTTGGGTACCTTCCTGCTGTTGTGGCGTGCGGACTCCGGACTGGACGGCGGATCAACCTGATGAAACATCAGGTAACCCAATCAGGCATGTGAGCGCAACGGTTGCCCATCTGCACACCACTCAACCACTCAAGCCCCCTCGTGGAGAGCGAGTGCCATCTATATCCCTGAGGCGGATCGCGTCAAGCAGAGGATATTAGGCTGCTTTTGGCGAGATTAGAGAGGTCGCTGCAGTGGTGGAGGATCCAATCGAATGAGCGAGGCTCGTTGCTCGGCGGGTATGTCCGATTAGGATTGCGGACGGCTGATGCCATGGGGCTGGATCAGGGAGGCGTGATGGTCCGCTCTTTGGGACCCTGGACAGGCTTTTGTCTAAATAGCTTGGGGGATCCGCCAGCATGAAGAGCGTGGTGTGAGTTCAACTTTTGCTGAGCAGCAGTATCCATTACATTCGCTTGGCTGGGGCCAGACCCTGCGGGAAATTTCTTTCAACGCCGCCACCATGGGTTACGGTAAGTCTACATTGCCAGTAGATGGATTGACAATGGTAGTGGATACTAATTCGCGTAGGCGGATATCTAACATTATTGAATGGCTCGCCTAACGACTGGACGCTGAGCGGCCAGCATTCGTACCAGATGGATACATGGAGTTGGCCAACAATAGAAGCTGGGAAATCAGCAAAAGTCTACATCGAGTGGGGCACGAAAGGACGACAGAGTGACGATGCGGGTGAAGCATACTACAACATCGCCAACACAGACAACAAGTTCTCCATCAAGGGGCGGAAGCCATCGGATTTCCAGCTCACTATCGCATTGGACGATCTTTCGACAAAGCAGAGTCAAAAGGGCGCCAACATTGACCTCGGCTTCCGACATGACGCCGCCGTGAATTGGATTTTATCAACAGATGAGGCTGGCACATGGTGGTCCAACAGCGGGATGACGACAGACTGGATGCAACAAAGCATGGGAAACCTCGCCAACCGAACACTGAAAGCCATCTGCATGCCTGGCTCGCACGACGCAGGTATGTCTACCTTCACAGCCGGCACTCTCGGCGCAAACTTCGCCAACTCGCAAACGCAATACCTCGATTTTATGGGCCAACTCATGGCTGGCTCCAGATACTTCGACCTGCGCCCCGTGATCTCCGGCGGACAGTGGATCGCCGGGCACTACTCCGAGGTTGAAAGCGTTTGGTTGGGCGGCAACGGTCAGTCGCTGTCCGACATCATCAAGCAAGTCAACGATTTCACAAAACAGTATAAAGAACTCGTCATCATCAATCTCTCACACACCCTTGATACCGACAACGGCTATAAAGATCTCAACCAAGACCAGTGGAACAAGCTCTTCGATACCCTGAAGGGCCTCGAGAATCGATTCACAGCCGCAGATCCCGGTAAAACCGATTTCTCGAACAAGGTGCTTGGTGACTTCATTACAGATCGCTCGTCTGTTTTTGTCATGGCGCAACTCCCCTCTGGCATCTCCCTAGGCTCGTATGCCTCGCAGGGTTTCTTCAACCAAGACAACTTCCCCTTATATGACTCGTACAGCAATTCCAACGATGCCGGAAAGATGAAGTCCGACCAACTCGCGAAGCTCAAGGCCGAGCGGAATCTAGTCTCCGACTCTAGCCAACGCAAGGACAAGTTCCACATCTTATCTTGGACGTTGACGCAACAGGCGGAAGACGTGCTGAATTTTGACAAAGCGATCATGAATCTGGCGTCGAATGTGTATGACGATCTATTTGTGGATGCTTGGAATGGGTTTACAAAGGAGAGCTTTCCGAATGTGCTGTATGTGGATGCGGTCGGTATTAGGGATGAACCTGTCAAGTTCCCGTTCGATAAGCCGAAGACCGTGGGAACGACGAATGATTTGAGAGATTTGGCAATTGCAGTGAACAACGGGTTGGCAGGGAGGAATGGGTATGTGACGGGACGGTAAGGTAGAGAGGGGGCGGGTGGCATTGATACCCCTATGAAATCATCGTTATATATCCGATTCTATTCAAGGCACTTTACTGCAGGCTAGATTGTGATGGGAGGTTGGCTCGATTATTCAATACGCTGCATTACACGTCGTCTTCTTGTGGGGGAGTCGCACCCAACTAGGCCCGAAAGAGGGAAGTGGGCAGGCAGATAAGTATTCCTCCCGGCCCGGAGTTATTTAGCACTTGTCTCGCAGTATGGGAGATTTTTGTTGTAGAGGACGACCCAAATAACGAGAATGACTTACGGAGTGAAGGATACTAGGACGCAGCATTTGGATACCCATCTCAATTCGTTTCTTATCATAAACGACCAAAACTCCAGACCCTGGTAATCTGGTCGTAGCTTATTGACTGTTCTTCCGGCGTTGTGGATGTAAGCAAGTTTTGATGGTGAGATGTATTTGTTTCATATAATAGCTTGCGAATGAGCGAGAAACTCTCTTTAGACGGCAGTGAGCCTGACTCTTTCCTCTAATCATGAAGCTTGCGTTAAAAAGTCTCCCAGGTCCACGTCATGCCCTCCCCTGAGCCTGACTCCATACGTATCCCATGTTAATACCCGTCCACCAAAGAAGCACGAAACACCCGGCCAGAGACAAGATTCCGCGGCCTCGGCACGCACGGATCTTCCTACACAGAATGACCCAGGCAGCCTTACCCTAGCGGTGCTACTCGCTTGTATTTTTAACAGCGGAAGGAAGACCAAGGTGGGATAACATGAGTCGTATAAGGGAAGCTGGGTATTGTTGGAAAGGCTTCTTCCGAGGAGGGCGGGGACAGGGATGGGTACGTCACCCAGCAGCCGTGGCCATAGTGAGACGATAGAGCGGCTTGGGACGCGGGAAAGACAGCGCAACGACGAGATTCTCGTACATGCTGCAGAGGTTAGCTACGATGTGGGTTAAGGATTTAGTGTTTAGCTCGGGCCTGCGGGATAAGTTCGTTTCATGCGGCGCCCTCGCCGTAGTTTATGCATAGCGAAAAAGAGGGGAAATACGAGGTGCCGTGCTAGCCCCTTTGAGCACAGAAACTATCGTTTCAATGCTTTCTGCACCTTATGGTCAGGCGTCGACATGGCCTGACTGCAGATGGTACGAGAGGGTTGGGAGAGTGAGACGCGATTATCGAGCGTACATGGTGTCGATGGGGTGTTTTGTCAGTCGTTTATAAGTATTGATAGTGCTGTGGTACGAGTGCGAGGGAAGGTGGTACCTCTCGTGGAACACACGTGTAGGCCGCACACACGCCGAGACGTCGGGATGCCTTCGATTGTTGATGTTACACGTCCCTTTCGGAGCTAGGCATCTTCTTGCCATAGTGCGCCGAGGTGTTTCTTTCGTTTCGTGGACTATGGCATTGCCCTTCATGCTTGATGCGCATACTGAAAGAGCCAGGCTCTCCAAGAACAACCCGCACTTCCAAGATTCCGGAAACTGCAACGCCGTTCGGTGTACCAAACTGGGCACCATGTTCTGCGTCTGTGGCGTGCAGTCTCCACGCCTCGTCCCAATTCTTCTTGCCACGCCGCCAGATTCGTACAGCGGAAAGCATCTAATTCTCGCGCATGCGCGACGCGAGGACCACGCAACGCATGCAATGGCAGCGCCGAGTAAAAATGATCAAGGAGCGCCAACAAGCATTATTAGCCAGCAATGAATCGGCGGCCGTTTCGCCAACTAGAGAAAAGATCCCGGAACATCTCCCGGCCTCGGCCCTTTCGTCCCGATCTCATCACAACCGCAAGGTCCTCCATCGGAATGCTTTCTCAACAAATAAGTAACGACTAACAGCGGCCAGAGACGACAGATGATTTCATGCCTAACCGGACATCCATACTTCCAGGCAATACGGCTGTCAACGAACGGCCCGGGGCAGTTGTCTGGGCAGCTTGAGGCGCGTCAGGCAGTCAGAAGCGGCCGTTAGCAAGCCCGAGACCGGCTGACCGTGCCCCTTTTGGATGCTTCAAGAGCCAGTGAACCGGGTCCGACGGGCCCAAAGAGGTACAACACACTACGGATACCTCGGCTTGGCACGACAGGTCTGCGATACGCCCAGACGCCGTCTCCTTCTGGGCTGCATGCGAGTAAGTTTAGCAAAGGAGGCGTCCAGGGTATGTGTTGATCATCCACGCCTTCTTAAACATCCCGACGCTGCTGCATCTCGCAATGGATTCTTTCCTCTCTACCTCGTACCTTTTCTTTCTTCTGCCTGTTCGAGACACTCGTTTGTTCTCTCGTCAAGGAAAGGTACCTAAATTCCGCGTGAAGTCATACATTCTGTAGGCTTGCGCCAGTCATTCGCTACCGATTTCCAAGTACCCATTTTATACAACACTACTACCTAATAACTTAATTCCGGGTACCCGCCTGACGCCATGTATCTCCCCACGGCTCTTGCTGCCCTCGCCGTGGTTACTCCATTCGCTGCCGCCCACGATCCTCCAGCATTACCGAGGATTGCTGGGTTGAACATTCGAGATCTGAAGGCGCGAAATCTGCTTGACAACTTGAAGGCTCGCGCCGTCGAAGTCAAAGCACAGGGGATCCATGAGAGGCGCAACAACTTGAAGCCCCGTCAAGGAGGAACAGATGGCCAGTGTGGCGCCAACTTTGGTTCCTGCTCCCCTGGATACTGCTGCTCTGAGGCAGGCTGTACGTATCGCTCGAACCTAGCAGAGGATGAGATTACTGATAAGCCACAGGGTGTGGGAATGACCCCGATTATTGCTACTCTCCTGGCTGCCAGTACAAGTATGGACCTGGGTGCCCTGACAATGCCACACCTGCTGGTACCAACACCTCGACCGTCGCTCGCACGAAGCTAGGCTCAGTCCAGTATGGCGGCGCTGGTATATACGAATGCACGAAACCCGGCACCGTCGCCTTGACCTACGATGACGGCCCGTTGAAGAACTACACAGATCACATCCTCGACCTCTTCAAGTCATACAACGGCAAAGCCACCTTCTTCATCTCTGGCAACAATATCAACAAAGGGGAGATCGATATCACACCCGAACATACTGCCACAATCAAGCGCATGCACGCCGAGGGCCATCAAATTGCATCACACACATGGACGCATTTGGACCTCAGCGCCGTCAGCGCCGTCGACCGCCGCAACCAGATGTGGAAGAATGAAATGGCCCTGCGCAACATCCTTGGCTTCTTCCCCACCTACATGCGCCCACCGTATAGTAGCTGCACGAGCGCATCCGGCTGTGAAAAAGACATGGCGGATCTAGGCTATCACGTCACTTATTTCGATGTCGACACTGACGACTACAATCAAGATGCGCCCAATAAGATCCAGAATGCTAAGAACAACTTCAAGGGCAACATCACGGCGGGAGGCGCCACTGCATCCAACAGCGAATGGCTGTCTATTGCGCACGACATCCATGAGCAGACCGCCTATAACCTGACTGAGTTCATGCTTCAGACGCTCGGTCAGCTAGGCTACAAGTCTGTCACTGTAGGTGAATGCCTCGGAGACCCAGCGACGAATTGGTACAGGAGCTCCTCTGGATCCCCAGGCGGCGCCACGACCACTGTAAGCCGCTCATCTCGTTAAAAACGTTCGTCTGAGCCCCACCTGTGGATCGGCGCGGTTTCGGTTCCTTTTTTCTCTAAAAGTCAGATTCCTTGTCAACTTTCCTCTCGATTGCCTACTCCACACAATCATTGATCATTTGGTAATGCCGTATCCAATGCGGATTCTAACTCGGCGTTTCAAGAACCCGGCTACAACTCTACCAACAACAAAGACGACCTCTGCTCCTACATCCACCGCTACTAAGAAGGTCACTCCGGATGCGACCTGTGGCGGTACCAACGGATAGTAAGTACTCCTCTGCCCGATAGTCTTCTTCCCGTCCCTTTCCCTCTTCACACTCAGAGTGCACACCAACTAACATCCAACAGCACGTGCCAAGGTAGCACCTTTGGCAACTGCTGCTCGCCCGCTGGTTGGTGCGGCTCAACATCTGCCTACTGCGGGACTGGTTGTCAATCCGCCTTCGGCACCTGCGGTAGCTCATCCTCCGCTAATCCCTCTTCCACGAAAGCAGCCACACCCACCAACACACTCAAGGTCTCCACAGATGGTACCTGTGCCGGCACAACGTCTTTCACGTGCCAAGGAAGCTCTTTCGGAAACTGCTGCTCTCAATACGGATGGTGCGGCACTACGACGGATCATTGTGGGACGGGGTGTCAGAAGGGGTTCGGGACGTGTTCGTAGATAAGAGAGGAAGGAATATGGTGTGTAATTATTGGTATAAAGTGGGGTTGAAAGCGCAGTGCGGGTGAGGGGCAGACGGTTTCTTGCATGATTGCATGGTGACGGCGTTGGTGAGTGAACGGGTGATGAGGAGGTAATGTGTATATGTACATATGTACGACTTAGTTTACGAGTATAAAAGTTTATTGCAATATTGATTTGTGTTCTTCACTTCCAGTGATCGATTCGGATCAGAGTCGGTCCGCCCTTGCGGTCTTTTGTTCTTCATCCTCGCTGATTGCGCTTCGTCGAACTCGCAGGCGGTCGTTCGTGTCCTGATGATTAGACCAGCTGTGGATGTCACGCAGTTAAAGTTTGGGTCGAGTTGCATTCTATCTAAGAGAGATCCGTAGTCGAGGCATCTTTACTGGGCAAATAACACATAGAAGTGAAGGACCGAGAAGGGCGGCACGCTACCGTCTTGGGGAGCTCGTATAGCTTCACGGCTAAAAGAGATTTCAGGAGCATACTTCGCATCTCAGGCTTACCTTAATGTAGAGATGGATATAACCAGATTCCACTTGATAATAGAATTTTGGAGCCAGCATCGAGAAGCGATATCTTAGACCAGACACAGGGACATAGTCACAGAGTAGGTGGATTTTCACAAAAAAAAAACAGCTTATTACCGTCTCAATAGTACGCCGTGTGTGCAATCCAAAGCGGTGGGCTAAACCCCCATCGGTACCGTTCAAAGCTCCAACAATTTCTCAGAGATGGCCCATATTTCGAATTATTAGTATATTATCATGGATTCCTGTGTGGGAACAATCTTCCCTATTCCGTGCGTGGTTCCAGAAAGTGTGACGTGCAAACCGCGTATGAAAATCTTCATGAAAGCTGCGCGGATATGGAGGGGGTAGGTTCTAAACGACCTTCCGGGACCTTCATTATCTGCTCAGATCATATATGTTCTGTCATTTGACTTCGTCTGGATGTAGTTAGGAGCTGAAATCGCCCTACCACCGATCACCCTCCTCTAGTGAGTGCTCTGCTTGGCAGTCTACATGCTCTCGTTTCACTTTTGTGCCGTTCGAGTGTAATCGAGAAATTAGGAGAAACGACCTACGATATTTGATCAGGAATCAGCGGAAGACGAGTTACAGGGCGTGCGAGACGCTCCGCCGACGCCCGACACGGAAGGCAGCCAGCAGACGAAGGAGACCGTTGTTCATTTGGGCTGGACATTGTCCGAAGAGTGCAGGACGGACTAGAAAGCCTACTTGTAAAGCAAGAAGGCTCGAAGCCTTCGGTCTTTGAGTCTGGTCGGGTCGAGTGCATTTTACTGGGGCTGGAGATCGAACCTGTTTGCCATCTGCAGCGCTCGTATAGGCCGTGGCAACGAGTGCAACGTCGGGTGATCGACCAATTGAAAGGCAATACATACGAGATCCGCGCGCTAGACCAGCTCATATTATAAGTATAGTTTCCTTGTCATCGCTACCTTATACGCACCTTGAGGCATGTAGCCAAGAACAAACGATCAACGCGCACCGTCTTGCGATCCGTGATCTTGTCCGTGCATTCTCCTTTTCGAGCAAAATTGCGCGTCCCTGTCGTGCTTGTCTTATGTTTCCTGGCAGTGACCATCGACCTTCAGGGAGCTTTAAAAATGGGACTGGAAGCTTCAGTCATCGTGCCTGTTTGTTCGAGGTCTCGCACTTTTTTCTCCCGAATTCCAACCAGCTTTCCCCCCTCTCGCTATGAAATCGCTTGCATTGTGCATTGTGATTATCAACGTCATCACATTTGCAAATGCCATCGCGGATCCTATCATTGACCTCGGTGGCGTCCGATATCAAGGCAGATACAACGCCACGCTCTCCATCAATGAGTTCCTCGGTATCCCATACGCCGCACCTCCCATCGGTCTCCTTCGCTGGGCGCCACCAAAACCCTTCATCCTTCCCGTAGAGCTCAACGGCACCACCGTCAACGCGACAACTCCAGGGCCGGTGTGCGTCCAAGGCTTTCCCTACTGGACCAACGTCCTTCCTGAGATCCCACCAGGCTCCGAAGACTGTCTGATCCTCAATGTCGTGCAACCAGCCAACGCAACGAAAAGCTCAAAGCTTCCAGTGCTGCTTCAGATCCATGGCGGTGGGTACACCACAGGCGATGCTAATATGGTGGAACCCTATGCGATTATGCACCACTCGCAAAACGCATTCGTCTTCGTGAGCGTCCAGTACCGTCTCGGCGCCTATGGATTCTTGGGCTCGAAGAAATATGTCGAAGGAGGTGGGGCACCGAATGTAGGACTACAGGACCAAAGGTTCGCGATTGAGTGGGTACGCGAACACATTGAAGCTTTCGGTGGCGATCCTGACAAGGTCACGATTGGGGGAGGAAGCGCAGGCGGCGGAAGTGTGACGAGTCAGTTGATCTGGAAGGGAGGCGAGGAAGAGCCGCCGTATCGGGCTGCTATCGCGGACTATCCCTTTTGGCAACAGTTTTTGACAGAGAAGCAGCTCGACAGGCAGTACGAATACGTTCTTGAGGCAGCGAACTGCTCTGATCTAGCTTGTCTGAAGAGTCTTCCAGAAGAAGCCCTCGCAGTTGCAACACAGAGCACGTACACCAAAGCTTATGTGGATGGCGCCTACGGTCACGGAAGCTTCTACTACGGGCCATTTATTGATGGGGAGTTCATCAAAGATCTGCAGTCGAGAGAGTTCCAAGCAGGGCATTATGCTAAGGTTCCAACTTGGGTAAGCAGGGAACAGTACGAAGGCTTTTCGTTCAGCAACCAGTCGATGACGACTGTGAATGAGGAGACTGCAGATATCAAGGTGCAGTTCCCGTATACGAACGAGTCCTTCGTGGAGATGCTTTATATGTTATATCCGAGGGAGGTGTACAACTCGACGTTTTGGCAGCGCCAGACTTGGTACGGGTAAGTTCGTCCTGGAAGGCATCGATGAGAGGTAGGGCACTGATGAACGAGCTAGCGATTTCTGCATCAACTGTCCTACGTACTATGTTGCTGTTTCCTTAGCTGCGGCATCCACACCAATCTACAAGATGGTGTTCAACGCCGGAACGCAACTCCATGGCTCCACCGGACCATTTCTCGGCGATCTGAACTACGAGTCCGAACCTGGTGCCGATGTCGCATTGGGGCAGGCGATGAAAGACTGGTATGTTTCCTTTGCGGTACATGCTGATCCAAATGCGCAAAGTTGGAGTAACCTGTCGAAGCCGCTTTGGCCTGACTATAAGACTGGACAGGTCTTGAGTATCAATTTCACCGAGATTGGAGCGGTGAAAGACAAGTACTTCGATGCTGATGAGGCGTGCGAGTTCTGGGGCCGGGATGGAGAGGTTGTGCAAAATTAGATGTCTGATAAGATGTGAGGATTGTTTCCTAGAGGCGTCACTTCGAATCAGCGAGACTTTGCACTGTATTCGTTATTTAGTAATCATTTTATCCACCAATATCAACCTTCTCTTCAAATTCATTACTCATCCTCATCCATGCGCTTAGCCCTCTGAATATTACCAGCCTAGACTCCCTTTGCTCCAGCTCTGGAGGTGTGCCACCAGAATCAAGGCCCTTGTCGACCAACTTTATAATGCTCGAGTTATAGATCATACTCACGATATGAGCAGGATACTTGTCCTTCTTGGGCAGTCTCCGCTTGTGAGAGGGCAAAGACAATGGGGATTGAGACACGATAGAAAACGATTATAATGGCAAGGCCAATGTACAGTAGCCACACATCTAAAGATAGGGGACTGTACCCCGGTGATTTCAGGAGAAGTGACGAGGCGCTGCCACCAAGTCAACCCACCTGCGCAATCCGACAAATAGCAGATCAAAGCATCGAAAGAACAACTGGGCGCAGTGATGGGGATTTAATAAGAGAGAAAACGGTAAGGTTGGGCGTTGGCTAACCACGAACCACCAGCGAGGGAAAGAAATGCTACTCCTCAGAGCGAACCGCAACGGCCAATGCCGACCGTTAGCCAAATAGATAATGCCCATCGTTCAATCCCTCAATCGCCAGATTAGAATTAGGAAAATACGTCCTCACGTTTCGCTCCCACAATGCCCTTGAGACCGTCACCGTCCAACTCGCGTCCGTCTCGTTCTTCCAGCTCCCAACTACCAGCGTCTTGACACCCGGACACGCCCACTGTGCCTCGGGCTCTTCCTCCAGAGCCAGAGCATCTATACATCCCACACTGACGTGCCGTACGCACGGCAGCATGCTACAGAACGCAGCAAGATGCTGAAGCACAACTCTCTCAAGGTAAATCGACCCGTGGAAAAGCGTGTTCGTGTGAAATCTGGTATCACCGAGGTGCAGCACCTCCAATGCTGGAATACCTCTTGTGATTTTCCGATAAAGTTCAAGGTCGAATTTATCCAGGAAATTCGGTGCGACGCTGATTCGGAGGACTTTCAGTTTGTTTAGCGGGAGAAGCATTCTGAGCGCTTTTCGAAGCCCTGCGGGCGGAATCTTGGGGGGAGGGTGCTGACCGCATTCCATGCAATGAGGAAACCATCCACCACCTGCGAGAGCTAGCCCTTCGAGATTCTCCAATCTGCAGTTCTGTTTCGCGGCTTTCACCACGTCGAGAAACATTTGGCTGTCGACTTCGACGGGGAATTTGATGTTCAAGAGCTTCATTTCTGGATTGTCAAGGGTGGTAAAGAAGACCGTGGGCGGTCGTCTGCCGCAATTGTGACGACCTAGCTTCGAAGCGCACGAGGAGGCTTTGCAGGTCCAGCTATGGTCACTCGCGTTTTCGCAAGCCCGATCGCAGACTTCAGGCCGGAATGTCGTGAGGTTGAGCCAAAGAGTATGTAGATTGGGCAGACATTTCGTCTCCAGCGCCGCAACCTCGGGAGAGTACCATTGCCTACTGAGGCCAATCGTGAGGTGCTCCAAAGTGGTTTTCTGGAGGATGTCCAGCCGTAGAGGAAGTGCCGTGAAGCTGATGTCGCCATATCCAGCATTAGTCACTCTTGGATCGAGGCGCAAATGTTTCAAGGGCGCTTTCTGGATGATTCGTCCTGGTAGTATGCCATGTCCATCTCGCAGGAAGACGTACTCAAGTTTCGATACCTCTCCCAACGCTTCTAGGATCTGTAATATGACGCTTGGCTTTTCGGGATGGTGGATGTATTTGACGTAAAAGTATTCGAGGTTCGCTCCAGATATGCCCACTAGCGGTAGCAAGAGTTCTTCAGCGATGTTGCTCACCCGTACCCGGCGCAGATTAGGAAGGAAGTCGGAAGGCGGTCGCAGCTCTTTAATACCACCCCAAAGCTCTTTCCATGACGTGTTTGCGATCTCGGCATCTTTCTTCTTCTTCCCTCTTTGATACTTCTTCGGGAGCCTGATAACCTTCTCTGCGGAATCGGATTCAACGTTGATATTCTGCACCTTGGCAGCATATGCATAAAGGCGTCTGATGTCCTTCTTCTTGAGCGGTCGAGAGTCGTGATCTTCAGGAAGGCAACACAGGAATGGCAACGGTGATTTCAATGTTTTCCATAGCGCGTCGGTAGCGAAACTAAAGATGGGTTTATTGACTCGCGCAAGGATTGCGAGGTCTCGCGCCTCGAGGTGGTCGAGAATCAGGTACTGGATGTCGCCGATTGACCAGGCTCGATGCATTGTGTCTCTGATGATGAAGAGTTAGCATTGTGAGGTCGAAGTTGTGTGCGCGAACGGTACATATTAACTGTGAAGACGGACCGGAGTCATCCAAAATTAGCTTGCGGCTGCGCCACAGCCAAAGCGGTTAGCCTGAAGATACGCTGCTCACGCTGCACCGACCACCTCTAAACCTTGACAGGGCCGATTCCCTCCTTCACGACTGCATACACTCGCGACAAGCCTCCGAGGAGCATGGTGTCTATTCTGAGGTCTCTACAGGGCCCCTGAAATGCCAGAAGCAGTACTTCGAGTTCGAACTATGACTTGAACCCCCCGCAGCCATCTCCGCCCGACGAGATAAGGACGCGAACGGAGGTTTCTTCAAGTTCACGACTTTCTATGCAACAATAAATCTTCCCTAGCCTCTGCCCGGCGATGCCTCAGCTTGGTACCCTTTCAGATACACCACGTCTATCCGCCACATCCCTTACGCGGCCGACCGTTCGGCGTTTATCTCCGCCCTCGAAGCAGACGGCTGCGTCATTGTCCAAGACCTCACCAACGCTTCCGTCCTAGAAGCAGCCCGCAAGGACTTACAACCCTACCTTGATGCCGGCCAACCAGCTAGCACACTGGAAGCACTAAATCGAGGGACAAAGGCATGCACTCGACTCGTTAGACGAAGCAATATAGTGCGAGAGAAGTTCTTCAGCGACGAGTTGTACCAGGCGTGCATGTCCTTTCCCCTCTAGTCGCCCTTGCACTGTGACTTAGTGCGGCGGACAGAACATGGTATACCACTTCCTCTCCCTCACAACGACCTGCTACTACGGCGACAATCCTTCAACAAACACTTATCCACCACTCCTCTCAATCGGAATCACTATGGATTCGCGCCCGGGCAGCTCGGCACAGAATCTTCACAGCTATGATAAGAACCACCATGCACGACATGTGGCGGTTCCAAAGTATACACTAAACCGTGATATGCCGCTGGGTCTCTTTGTGCGCGGCTGCGCGGCTACCCGAGCCAACGGTGCTACGCGTGTTGTCCCTGGCTCCCCTCTGTGGGACGACGAGAAACCTGCCTTCGGTACCAATAATGGTGAGGCTATCGATGCAGATCTCGACGTAGGTGAAGCCTTCACGATGCTAAACTCGCTGTTCATGGTGCTGAAGAGTACAGTGCGGGAGAAAGAAACTGCATGGTACACACCATGTTCTGCTGCTGCGAGAATCTGAGACAAGAAGAGATCAGCTACCTGAGCTATGGTATTGAAGAAGTCAAAGGGTGGAGTGAGGTCGTGAAGGAAAAGGTTGGGGTGGAAGCAGAGCGAGCCGAACCTGTGATGGGTAGATCTCACGAGTCCAAAGTTCTTGTTGGCCTGATAGGATCTGGCGATGACTAATGCAAATATAGCACATGGGCGACTCCAAGACGGGTGATTTGCATGTGACGTCATGACTTGGCTTTGATAATTACATTGCCCCAGGTCCCAGGTCCACATCCGATGATTCTATCGTATCACCAGCGGAAGGAACTTATCATCCAAAGCAAGCATTAGTTGGGCCTTCACCGCCGAAGCGCACTGTCGTATTTGACGCCCACACCTTCCGCTATGGCTCTAGCTAGCACCTACTCCTGAATTAGGAGAATTTTCAGGCCCCTAGCTTACAAAGAAGGATAACATTTAGTTGTGTTGCGCTCGGTGTCGGCCTCTGGGAAGATGTCGCTTACACATTCGCCACCGTCGCTAGATGTGCCAGCTGGATAGTACATCCACGGACTTTGACCGGCTCGTACGATGCTGAAGCTATATCACAAGGCGAGGCTAACACTATATCGGTATATAAATCATTCACGCTGGGTAGCTAATTCGCTTCGGTAGTGGCTCGGAAAGTGGCTTTGACAAAGATTGTACAATTCAGCCCGGACCTGGCACGACAGCGGCCACCTCACTCGAAGCTACCATTCAAAAGACGGCAAGAGATCTGAAGGAGACACAAAAGAAGCCTCTTCGACACTTCTTGATTGGCACCCAGATCCGAGAGGCTAGTATTGTCCAGGTGGCCTCTGAATGGGAAGACATTCAAGAAACCTCGGCCTTCGAACTGCTCCCAGAGTATGACTCGCTCATGCGCACTCTACGTGGACCTTTTGGCGAGCCCAAAAACACCTTCCATATCGCCTTCAATCAGTCGGCCGTCGGGCCCAACGGATCGGGCACCATGCCGGTAGTTGAATATGCACAGTCCGTGTTTCCGGTTTCTCGCATCACGCCGGAGTTCCAGAGCAAAGTTGAAGCAGATTATCGAACGTTCGAGACGGTGATTGCTCCAGAGATAGGGGGAGGTACAAAATCTGTGTATGGGTGGTCGATGGACGAACACGAGCATCCAGATATCAAAAGGGAAATAGCGAGGACGCTCCCCGTTGTGAGAGGGTGGGAGAGCATCGAATCGTTTGAAAAGGTAACGAAGATCTCGGGTTTTGGCGAGGCTGCAAGGATTCTGTTCGCGTGGGAGGTGCCGTTCAAAATGGTGAGTCACTTCCTACACTAAGTTGGTGTTGGTGACTGATCGATACAGTGGCATGTCGAACGCCGAGCGCAGGATAGCAGCGCGTAGACTGCCTGCGAAATCTCAACATACGTGGGATCCTTCGGGGCTTGGGAACCACGGGCACGACGCCTTTACCTCAGTCGACCTGGCAGAAGCTGTGGGTCTAAGGAGATCCGTACAACTTCATTTTGGCAAATGCACTCTGGACTTCATTGCAGACGTTCAACGTGTCATCAGTGAACTTACACTTGAACTGATGACGAGAAAAGGCTACTCAGTTCCGGAAGCGGCTCGGTCTATGAGAAAATAAAGCCGTATTACACACAATACTGCATCGTGGCTATGCAACATGATGCGGCTTGCCCCTCCTTCTTACCACGCACGTGCATTTAAACAGTGCCTTTAGCTCCGTCGCTTCCCAATAACTCCCTCAACAACATCCAGTTGCGCCCATCAGTGTCGAATGAAGACCTACCGACCCTGTGACCAGTCTCGTACGACAATTTACCGTCGGATGCCGACGTCGCCAGTTACAAGCACATCGGATTCGAGGAGCCCATACAGCTCACACCTTATACGTGTTTCGATAATCTCGATTACGGACACGCCTGACTTATCGGTCAGACAACGGATCTTAACCACAACAACACAGTTCCAAGGGTTGCGCCAAGGGAATCTAAACGAATAGAGAAGACTTAGCGTAGACTAGTATTGCGAAAAATTAGTAAATTAGTATTACTAGTTTTAGTTAGTATTAGTATTTAGTATTATATAATCAGTAATTAGTAATTAGTAATTACTAATAATCTTTATAATTTACGCTTATATTAATCGTCTTTAGACGCTTTAGTATTATAACTAGAGTAAGTAAAATATATAGCTCTTATACTTTTATACGTACTTTATAGTAGGTAAAAGTAATAAGTTACTTATAAGACTAGTAACTTATTTATAGTACTACTATTACTTATTACTAGATTTATAATTAGCTTAGTAGCTTAGTATCTTAATTTAGATTAGATTAAGTAAGTTTATATTATAACTATAGAGTAGTATTTCTTTACTATATTACTTACTATATTATTAGTAATATTCTTTATTTATCTAATATTTCTTAATAGTAGAAGTTATTTAATTATAACCGCGATAATATAATAACTTTTTAAGTATCTCTTATCTCTCTATTAATTATTATACTAATCTTACTTCTAAGTATCTCTCTATAATTTACTACTAAAGTTATCTACTACTATATTCTACGCTCTACTTCTTTAATAGCTTAATACTAAGTTTTATAACTCTAATCTTTTTATCTTTAAGTACTAAATTTACTTTTTATATTACTTCTTTAGTATCTCTTTTATAAATACTATCTTTTTTTAGTATTAAACTACTTTTACTTATACTTAGCCTCTTAAGAAGTTTTACTATAAGTTCTTATAATAATAAGAGTTAGTTAATAATAAATCTGCGTATATTAAAGCTTAGCCTATACTTATAATTATAATTAAGAAAAAGATAGTAATTAAATATAAGAAATTATATACGTTAGAGCTTAGAGTTCTTATTAGTATATTTATTATTAATAAGTTATCTATCTACTTTATGGTAAGATAAGATATAAGTCTCTTTATTTAAGCTAACTTAATATTTATAATCTATTAGATAGTTTATATTCTCTAAGACTAAGTAATATATCTTAAGTATTTAATTTTATATATTTTATTTAAATCTAGACTTAGATTTATAGTAGTACTAATCTTTAACTTCTTATTAAAAGTTGATAATAAGGTAGAAAGATAAAGAAGTAGTTAAATTGTCTGATCTTCTAAACTAGAGAAATAATAGCTATATATATAAAGGATAATCGGTTTAATAATTAAACCGTCGGTTAGATTATTTAACCGATTATTTATGCGGATTTAATAGATCCGGTTTTACTAATAACTAGTAAAACTTATAATCGTTTTATTAGAGTTTTAACTATTTAGTAAAACTTATAATTGTTTTATTATAGTTTTATTAGAGATTTATTGTAGTTTCGTTTTATAGCTTTCTTACAAGCTATTATAGTCTATTATAAGTTATTATAACCTAATAATAGCTTTATTATTGTTTTTGTTATAAC